>JAJMRT010000045.1:0-66731 GCA_030558065.1 Geotrichum phurueaensis | reverse complement strand
AAAAAAAAAAAAAACAATTGGAAAAACGTAAATCAAAAAAGAATCGAAAAAAAAAGGTACAGATTGTTCTTTTTGGCCTAGCAACGTTTACCTTTTATTTTTGCCCCCATCTTTACATTGAGGTTCTTTTCTATCACAGACGACTTTGACCTGACCTTTCCCATTGTCCTTCTTCTTTACAAATTATTTCGTTTCCTTATGCCTCCCCATTTGAATTCTTTCTTATCACACACACCTTCAATAAGCGCTGGCCTTATTACTCTACACAGATGGCCTTCAAAATTTTTTCTTGCAAAAAAAAACGTTACTTGAAAGGTACACCTCTCCACATCCGCAGATATTTTTGGAAAACTAGACTTGTCTCTATTCCACTCGGTTATCCCCAGACTAACGTTACTCACTTTTCATTCAAAACAGCTTCTTTGTACAATTTCTGTCTAGCGTTGTCAGTTTCTGTGGTACATATTATACTGGCTCTAATTTGATCTATAATCATTTTACTGACACGCTGCGATAGTCCTAGCGCACCAACTATGCATACAGACTCTGAACATGTAACCTCTTGGTGTCATCAAGACGTGTATGCAGCTCCTGATGCTCACTGCCCTCAGCATGAGCTACATGAATATGGTTGACTCTTTTCAAGTAAGAAACGTGAGTATTTTCGGTCTGCAGTCATTATTTCTGCTCGACCTACTAACAGTTAAATATAAACCAGTTTTGGCAGCTCTACAGAGGTATTTCAATGCCAACTTTGATAGAGATTTCTAAGCAAAAAGTGGGCCGTAGGGTCTCACACTGAGTTTGATTATGGCGATAAGCTTGGCTTTATCCATATACGACATTACTTCCCCGGAAAGAGGAAGAAAGCAAGAAAGTGGAGAAAGAAACTTGTAATTTTGGTAGATGGTGCACTGAAAAGACCTGCTCAAGGCAGTTTAGAACTTTTAGGTATCACTATTAGCAGCACCTTTTCCTTTGCGGAACACGCTAAGATATGATTTCTAAGGCTACAAAAGCGGTTGGCGCAATAGGAAGACTAGGAGGTGTCCTTAAGGGCATTACTCGTCAGGCTATGAGGCAACTTTACGCCTCGTGTGTGAGACCAGTCATGTAGTACGCTAACCCAGTATGATATTAAAGGAAACCGAAGACTTACAAGGACAAGCTTGGAAGTATTCAAAATCTTGCTTTAAGGAAGATTTTGGATGCTTTTAAAACGACCGCGACCTGCATTTTACAGCAGGACGCAGGTGTCCCACCTTTTAGCAAGCGAGCTGAGGAGCTTGATAAACGTTTTTCTCTGAGAGCACTGAGAGATGGTAGCCCAAAGAATCCAGTTAGGAGACTGATCAAGAGGCAAGGCCCTGTGACTGAGAATGAACCGCTAGCGTTGTTATTCTATCAGACTTGTCAGATATAGTCAGCTGGAAAATATGTCTTCTGGAAAACCAGACCACCTTGGAAACGAGCTAAGATGAGCATTATGCTCAAGGCGGCCGAACTCACTGCTAACCTCAGAAAGAGCATTAGAGCTGAAGTTCGTTCAGCTTGGAAGTATGACGAAAATTCTAAGGCGGCTTTTACAGGTCGTTCAACAAGCCTGGCTTCTATGGCGACCCAGGCAACTACAGTCCTCATTGCAGCATCATGGAAAAAGTGAACCGTCACACCCTTAGCAAGGTGGTGCAATTGAGAACTAGCCATGGCGTTATTGGATCCTATTTTCAAAGAATAGGAGTCTTGGATAGAAATCACAAGTGCGAATGTGGCCAGCCTGAAAAACGGTTGTGCACCTGCTGAAAGACTGCGCCCTCTGCGAATCGGGGCGTACGCACCTGAGAACATGTTTCCCGGAGCTTGACATCAATGTCCTACTTAGTACCAAGAAAGGCATTGAAGCGGTGGTCAAGTTCTTCGATTCGTCACCGCACCTCGTCAATTGATGGTCAGCTTAACAGCATAGCCTGTCAAGGTTTATTGGCTTGCCCTCCCACTCAACATAACGCACTGTAGTGACAATCATGTCGGGTTTCCCTTGACACATGGACTAAGTTCGTGAAAAGTTCGGTGCCATCAAAGTGAATGAAATATATAGCGAATGGTGCATTCCCCGCTAAAAGGGTTATTTTTGTTGTACTAATGTCTTTTGTGTATAATTTTCAAATAGTTATAAGGACAATAAACTGATTATATATAGAAAATTAAATTAAATAAAAAGTGTAAAATATGGTAATACACAATCCAAGAGTTGATACCTCTGATCACCATTTTATTTACTACCCTATTTTTTGGCCTTCTTTTTGCTACCAGTCTCTTCGCTAGCGGTACCTTTCCGCTTTTTGGAATCCTCGATAGCGCCAGGCTCAAGCTCCTTCATTACACAACTCATCAACGTCACGCCCCGTCGTCCCAACTCAAGAGGAGTTCGAGAAAGGAAAAACCAGTCAAACTTGAAAATAGGCGAGTTACGCACAGCATCGCGGATCTTTTCATAGAGGCCCTCGGCGTCAAGACCAAAGCGGTTCATCTGTACTAGCAGATATCGGTCTTCTTCCTCGGTGTACATACGACGACCGTGACCAGATGGAGGGAAGAGTAACTGAAGTTGTTGAATAGGAGCAGTGTAAGCCTCAATTTTCTTCTTTAAAGCAGCCTTCTGTAGAGCAAGCTTCTTGTTCTTCTCCTCACCGGCCTCGATCTGAGAAATGTACTTTTCCCAGCCCTCAATTTCAGTATACCTCTGCCAAAAAGCCTTTGAATACTTGGCAACCTCATCCTTGGTTTTATCAGCTTCAAAAGTCTTTGCAATGGCAGCGATGTTCTTGCGGCCATGCTTCACATTAGCCTGTAAAAACTGAAAGAATTCTCTTCTGCTCCAGTTTCCAAAACCCAGAGTAGCAAGGTGTTTCTTCTCTTCCTCTTCAGCTTCAGTAAGAGGAACAGCGTTATCAATTTCCTCCTGCTCAAGCTTCTGATTCGACAACTGATCCTCAGTAGCATCTTCTGGAATGGGAACCTTGTACTTGATTTGCTTTCTAAAGTAAGCTAGTTCTTTCTCTTGCAGTTCGGCGAGTTTGGGAGGGTAAAACTGATGATCATGAATATTTAGTTGCTTTGGACCCTTGGGAACTGCTGGCTTTTCGGGGCCATTGTTAGCAGCAGCGGACTTGTTTGACAGCACTTCTCTATAATAACCGTCAATGTTGTAGTTTTCCTTGCGTTCACGCTTCGATAAACTAATCCACTGAAAGTCCTTCTTCTTGTCCTGGTTGACTTCTCTGAAATCAGTTCCGTTCCATTCATATGCACTTTCGGATGTGAACTTCTGCAGATCATCTAGGCCCAGATTCTCAAATCTTGAGTTAAGCTTCTGAGTCTTCTCTTCACCTTTTCGCAGGATTTCTTCAATATTATCAATCTTGTCGTCGTCATCACCTGACTTTTCCAGCACCTTTTGGGCACCGTGTTGAATCATATTCAATAGGTCGTCCTTTGACGTAGCCGCATTGGAGGCAGGTTTGGCGCGGCCTTGCTGAATAACAAGCTGATCAAGACGAAGTTTTTGTGCAGCTCTCTCCAAAACTTTTTCTTCGATTGCATTTTCAGTGACAAATCTGTAGACGTAGACCTGCCTGGTTTGGCCGATACGATGGGCTCTGTCCATGGCCTGCAAATCGGCCTGAGGATTCCAATCGGAGTCATAAAGAACAACGGTGTCGGCAGTGGTTAAATTGATACCCAAACCACCCGCTCTAGTTGTGAGCAGGAAAACAAATTTCTGGGATCCTGGCTTGTTGTAGTCGTCAATGGCTTGAATTCTATCGGGATGAGCAGTGTTACCGTCAATTCTGCAGTAGTAGTAGTTCTTAAACAGGCAGTAGTCTTCGAGAATATCAAGCATACGACTCATTTGAGAGAAAATAAGAACACGACTGCCGTTTTTCTTGGCTCTTTCGAGGAGTTTGTCTAGAATCAGCATCTTTCCGGCATTCTCAATCAAATGAACGTCAGTGGTGTAGGGAGGACCGGGTTCAGCACCCTCGAACAAGTATGGATGATTGCAGCACTTTCTCAGCTGCATCACAATGTTTAGTAATCTGGTCTTTTCCTTACCACCAACAGCACCGTTGACTGCGTCAATGTCCTTCTCTAAAATCTTTCTGTACCAGGTGCGCTGCATTTCAGTCATACCAACATACAAATTAATTTCCTTCTTTGGCAGCAGTGACTTTTCGACGTCAGATTTGATACGTCTCAGTAAGAACGGCTGGAGAACTTTATGCAGCTGCTTAACGACTGTGTCTTGATCTCCACCTTGTCCCTCAAACCACTGGTCGAACAGCTCGGAATCGGAGAAAACGTCGGGAAGTAAAAAGTTTAATAGCGCCCATAGTTCGTGCAGGTTGTTTTGCAGGGGAGTACCAGTGATTAGTAGTCTGTTTCTAGAATGCATAATTCGGATGATTTTGGAGAGCGCAGAGTCCTCATTCTTGATACGGTGCGCCTCATCGATGACAATGTATTGCCATGAAAATTTCTTTAGAGTGGCCTTTTCACGGAGAACCATCTCATAGGATGTGATCAAAACTTCGAAATCGCAAGACAAGAGGCGTTTGTTAATAATTTCGTTTCTCGTTTCCTTGTCACCATGAAGGACAACTGTATCGACCTCAGGTGTCCATTTCGCAAACTCTCTATTCCAATTATCCAGAGTAGACTTGGGAACTACCACCAAGTGAGGGCCATTAATATTTCTAATGTATCTAAGATATCCGAGGAATGAGATTGTTTGCAGTGTTTTGCCGAGACCCATTTCATCCGCCAGTATACCAGAAATGGAGTTGTCATAAAGAGATACCAGCCAGTTCAAACCTTGAATTTGGTATTCTCTAAGTTTGCCTTGAATGTATCCGGGTGATTCAGTAAAAACAGTGGTGGTTTCGGCGTTTTCCGTGACCTCCTCTTGTAGCAGCTCAGCGTCCTCTTCTTTCTCGCTTTTGCGGTGACGTTGCGAACCGGCAGTAGAAGTGGTTGTTCGGGCCTTATCGGCGTCCTCAATAATTTTTTTAAACTCACGATCTTTCTTTGCTCTCTCGTCAATAAAGTGCCGAAACAAATCAGTCAGGCCGAGCAAATATTTGAAGCGATTGGAAGTATCAGCAACGCGTTGTTTCTGAAGGGCGTTTTCTTGAACATCAACCATGTATTTAGTCTTGCGCTGCTTCAAAGTAGCAGCAGATGCAGGGACACGATCAGGCTTCTGCTCGATAGACTCAGCACTCTCTTCATCGGATGAAATGACCTGGAAATTAATGTTAGCCACGATGCTGACATGAAGAATATACGAATAATCATAATAAAAATCGCGTCCAGCAAAAAAGTAAAAAAAAAAAAAAAAAAAAGAGAGGTACTCACGTTCGGTTCAGGTTCAACAGAAGATTCTCTGTCTTCTATTTCGACAATAGCCTCAGAAGGTTCAGTTTCTTTTTCCTGCGACATGTTCAAACTATGATTGCTTGTGTCGTTTTTCCTTAAAGCATGAAAAGAAAAGAAGAGAAGAAAAATAAAACAAAAAAGTTTCTAAAAAGGGAAAAATTAACAATGAAAAACGCGAAAAAAAAAAAAAAAGTCTTTGACTGGGTAAGGGACCTAATCAGATTCTCACCCAGATTGAAACCAAAAAAACCCGAAATACTCGCCTCAATTCTTTCGCAGGTCGCGATAATCCTGGGGTTGGTGCAGCTTGTACAATTCCTATAATATAATCATGATACACGAAATCTTAGTGAGTCTGAGTGGGCTTCCATCGTCATTGCTAAACTCCGACGAGTCTGACACCGTTTTCCACCCATCCGAACGCGCTCTCTTCAAGAAAGTCCACCAATTCTCAACTCTGATTCAAGAGCTCACGACGCGTATTGCGAACACACAAAAGCAGCTCTCATATCCAGTATCTTCAGCTACACCAGACCTACATACTCAAATTTTTCAAAAAGCGATACAGCTTATTGCTCCAGCAGTAGTTACGGTGTTTGACAACTCGGTACTAAAGCCGTATCTAGAAGAACTTGAGCACATTGAAGAGCTGATCCTGGCTCGCGACAGCAAATTGGTCAATGGAAGCAACATTGTGCCGCTAAGTGTTGTATGCACTGTAATTAGCAAGTGGAAACGTATTATTATGTACGCTTCATCCATGCTCAAGCATCTTGGTCGGATATCAATGTCAGCGGACACGTCACAGCACAATGTATTTGAAATATTCAAGGATCCGAACGGCCACCAGGAGGTTGATGCCCTGCGACAGGAGTGTATCAACTCAATGGCCCGTGTATGGCAGCAAGTTGTCTGCTCATGGGTGCTATACGGGCACAACGAGGAGCTGGCGCGGGACTTTTTTGATTCGACTGAAATTGTGTTTCTGCCTCTAAACCTGCCACAATCGACGTGCCAATTGATTTATACTACTGGCGGTCTAATGAAACAATTAAACACATATACTGCTGATCTAGAGCTGCTACGTGAAAGCTATTTACAACAATTCAACGCGCTGCAATCGCCTATTCATTCGTATCAGCTGCTTAAACTCATCAACGGGATTAGAAACGAAATCATTCTTAAAACCGACTCGAAATCATTTTCCTTTGAAAGCCTACACACCCTATTTGCATCATTCCGGGGGATAGTACTGTTTGGAGACCCAGCATTTAGTCAGGAATTCTCAAAAACCCTGATTGGTCTTATGGACCCTATGAGTGTCAAGCTTTTTGCAAATTCTAGCTTTAGTCTACAGCGAAACTCTCCCGTTGAGAGAGTCTTTGCTGATGCTTTTGGTCAGACCCTCAAGACCTTGGCAGAAGATCTTTTGTCGCAATACGACATGTTTTCGCTTTCGCAGAAAATATTCAGTCTACGAAAAAATACCGACACCATCAACCGAATCAATACCGAAAAGTCCTTCTTTGAAAAGCTGACGGGCGTTGCCGTGGAATTAAGCTACAATCTCGATAGCCACCAAAAGATCACGATCCAAAGGACTGCACCCTATACAGAGATGTTTTCATTCTTTGCAAGTTTCCGCGTGGCGATGGAACTGCTCACAGCAATGTGGACAGAAAATAATAATTACTCAATGACCGCGTTCAAAACCAAGATATTCATGGACACTTTGTGGGAGTTTTTCCAGGCTACCATTGTTGATGCTGAGTACAACGCTGTGTTTCAGCTACTCGCTGACGCGCAGAGCCAAACAGTTGCTGTCAATCCCGATGAACTGTCAAAAAAACACAGGCTAGTGGTTGAGAATATTTATGAGCTCCTGCTACTCAATGACAACCAGTTTAAATCGCTAATCAGCGACTTTATCTTTGAAATCAAGCTGCTCTACAATAACGCCACTACAGCTGTGAACTTGGAGAATCTTATAACAAGCATTTATTCATACCTGGAAGATCACCAATCATCAGCAAATCTCCATAACCTTCTTCTTAAACTAGAATTTATAAACTCATAAAAAATCCCATGAAACCAAATATATGTAATAAAAAAAAATGTCATGATATTAAATGTGTAGATTACCGCGATACTACTCCTCTCCTTCCACTTGATCGCGGATTTTTTCTATAATTTCAAGCATGGCCGTGCTCGCGGGAGAGTCTGGGTACTCCTCGAGGAAATCATCGCCTTGGTCGCAGGCCCGGCCAATGCGTGGGTCAAGCGGGACCTTACCAAGAAATGGAACCCCAATTTCCTTAGCCAGAGACTCGCCACCTCCAGTCGTAGGGGCAAAGATAAAGCTTTCTCCCTTACAATTGGGGCACACAAAACCCGACATGTTTTCAACAATGCCAAGGATCTTGATGTCGGCCTTGCGACAAAAATCAAGCTCTTTGCGGACGTCAAGTAGAGCCACTTCTTGTGGTGTCGTCACAATCACGGCGCCATCAATGCCGCTCTCCTTCAAGTAATTGCTAATGCTGAGATGCTCGTCTGAGGTTCCCGGTGGCGTATCTATAACCAGGTAGTCCAAGTCGCCCCAGATGACATCCTTGAGAAACTGTTTAATGATACCGTTCTTTTTGGCACCGCGCCAGATGACGGCATTGTCCTTATCGGGCAGGAGAAAGCCAATAGACATGACACTTAGGTTATCGTCAACGTATACTGGCGACCAGCCCTCGTTTGAGCTATGAACTTTTTCATCCTCAGCACCCATCATCTTGGGCATAGACGGACCACACACGTCAACGTCCATAACTCCAACCTCGATATCTTCGTCGGCGGCAAATGCACGCGAAAGCATATTTGTAAAAGTTGATTTGCCCACACCACCTTTACCCGAAAGGACAAGGATCTTGTGTTGCACACTGGCCATGCGCGCTGTTATGAGAGGGATGTCGGGATCGGGGCCCTTTGGCGCACTGGCGCATATATCTTGATTCGGGCAGCCGGCACACGCGTCCGCCTTGCCGGCCATCTCAGACTCGGTTCCGGGGCAGTGTTCTGGTAAAGTTTCTGTCATGTCGGGCATTGTTGGTAATAATGTGTAGGTCTAATCAAAGTTGTAATTACTAGGTCGAAAGATAAGTCTCGATAGTTGATGATTGATAAGCAGCAAAACTGAAAAAAAAAAAAAAAAAAAAAAGTACCAGTTACATTGATGACTAAAACAATTTTTTTTTTTTTTTTCAGTTGTGTTTCTTGCTCGTTAACAGATCAACAACGCCTTTATCCATACTCGCAAACAGCTAGCAGTGACCATGTGCAAACACTTTACAAACGCCCAAGTCTCGATCAGAACCCAGGTATGCATTGACCATTGTCCTTTTTTTTTTTTAGTAATTATTTCTAACATCCTTGGATAAGTGCTGCCAGAAATGGTATGACTGCCCTCAGTGTATGCTTTTAATCTCTTGATCCAACAAGCTCTCCTCCCCTATTATCCAACCCCTCCCACGGTGTGACCTCGCTGACCACTAACGCGTACGGTTCGCCGCTCCTTCTTTTTTTTTTTTTTTACCAGGCCATGAGGAAAATGAAGATCACATTCTCAAAAAGACCTTTGACATTACCATGATTTGCAAAAAATGCCGAAAGGCCTTTCGCAAGGACCTTTCCGACTTTGATGAAACGGATCAATTTTGTCCCAACTGTGACAATGAATATGTATTGCCCTCAGTGGGTGTGCAGCAACAGATTGAGCAAGAACTTGCTCTGGCGCAGGAAGAGAGTCTACGGAATGAGATTATGAATGAGCATTTGAAAAAGCTGAATAACCTCGACGCAAGGTAAGTGGTGTCTTAAACCCATTGATAACAACACTTTTTGTTTGGAGCATGAGGACTAGCTAACACTATTATTATTATTTTTTAGAATGATTCGAGAACAGGATCTTGATATTCATGACGAGGAACTGCTGGGATTCAACCCCGACTACTCAGCCCGCTTAGGTTAAAATATCCCGCTTTTTTCTTGTACAATACGGGTCATACTTGTCAGTTGCTCGGGGGGAAAAAAGACATTGCTTTTAATAGCTGCAAACTAATTACTACGTTGGGTTGGAAAGAGCACATCATTTACGGATCCCTTTAGATATTATCCATGACTTAATTCTCGTATTTGCTGAGTGTCTGACAAATTCTTGCTGTAAAAAGTGAACCATTATACTCTTTTTTTTTTTAAAAAAAAAACTCTAGAGACATGTTCAACATTGTGTATATATAAAATAAAAAGAAATAGAAATACATAATCCCAAGCCTAGCGCTTCATAACCCCAAGGACCAACAATCCTTCGTTGTGCCTAGATATCATTTCAAAACCACAATAATAATAGATATACATATATTCCCATTTACTCGCGGTTTTCAATATATTTTTTGCTGAACGACTCCAGTAGCGTCCTACTGACGCCCATTTTAAAGTTCTCGTCCCTGTCATGTTGCCAGGCTGCCAAGCCGCGACGGAACCGCTCGGCAAGCTTGCCGAAGGACTCTTTTGCTTCGTCACCGCTGAGCTTAGCCTGGTCAGGCTCAACCCGCTCATATAGCAGAGCATAGTCGAGGTACACCTGACCGCCATTCGCCCAGGCTTTGAGATCAACGTCATTGCTGCTATCCGAGCTGAACTTGGCCAGTATGCTGTAAAGGGTAGTGATATCGTTGGAAATAACACACTGAGGAGCAACATAATGCAATAGGACCTTATGGGCTTCGTTCCAGTCGTTGGCATTGATCAAAGCCTTACATTCGTTGGTATGATCGGTCTTTGCACGGTAGCTGAGAGCAATAGCTTCCAAGATAATCTTCTCAGGTACATGCAAAACAGAAATCAACTCTTTAACAACGTTGTCAGTAAGGAGATCAACCTGGCGGCTAACAAGATCCTGAAGGTATCTTTGAACCAAATCATCACGGCTAATAGTACAAATAACAAAAGCAGCTTCCACAATATGGCCAGCCTTTTCAAGGTCTAATGCAAAGTCAAGAGAAACTTGGTCACCAATAACCTCACCATCATCACTGTAAAGAGAAAGAGACTTATAAAGGACAACGTATAATGCCCACGAAACCCAAGTGTTAGTAAAATTCAGGACATTAACTGGGGTTGTGGTGGAATCTACGAGCTTCAAAAGCTCAAATTCAATGCTATTGGTAAATTTCTTTGAGGTAGGGGTGTATCGCTTAACAGCTTCGTCAAGGCTTTCATTCACAGTACTATCGTACCACAAGTGTAAACCAAAAACCTGCAGCCAGGTAAGGTCCACGTCAGTCTCAACATTAGCATTGCCAGCGAGCAGCTCGTAAACGTTTTGGATATTCTTGGAAATGTAAGCAAGGGATCCCGTTTGGCTCCAAGTATCTAATTGAGACTTGGCAGTCTTTCTGATGTTGGCGTCATCTGTGCCTAAAAGTGATATTAACACCGCGAGATGAGGGCTCTTGCCCTGCGTGGCTGCTAAAGCAGCTTTGGTCACGCTGTTTCCGGCGAGATAAATAAAAGCGTTTAAAAGAGGAGAGGTTGATTTGGAAATTTGCTTGCGGATATCAGAAGCAACATTACGTTTAATCCATTTAGAAAGGAGTTTGGTGCGGTGTTGACCAACAATTCTGGTTTCCGTTGACTCACTGTAGCCCTCAGGAATGGGTTCCAAACCTAAAAGACTAACGGGGTCAAAAAGAAGTGAGGCCAAAGACCAGAGTTCTTGTTCGGGAGTGTCAAAGCTAGTTTCCAGATATTGAAAGTTAACCTTGTTGTGGAAAACTGCCTTGGGAAAACCGTTCGATCTGGTTGTAAACTTTGACAGTTTGATAATTTCTGCAAGGCTCGATGGATTTGAAATGGGTGTCTAGAAAAAATGTTAGCATAACATGAAAAAAAAAAAAAGGCGTAAAGGAGAGATAGATCTTTATACATACAGAAGGAGAAATTTTAAATCCAGAAGGACTAGCATTGGATTTGACCAAAAGCTCATTGTTAAATGTGAATTTGGCAATAGTATGGGGGCTAAAGGCCGGCACAAGACGCAGCGTTTCAGCTGCCTCACCGTAGCGAACACTGGTGCTATTAGCAGCCAAGGAATCAATGCCACCAAAAATCGTGTCGTCGAGATCAGCGCCGGTAATTTCCTTTGTGTCTCTGTCATGCAGTTGTGCAAAGCTGGAGGTGAATTCACCAGCATACTCAAGCTGCTCCAGCCAGTTTTCAGATCTTGCAGTCTCGGTAAAAGCAATCTCATCAGAAATGGTGGAATCGGGGTCAGCAATGATCAGATTCTGTTCGTCTGGATATTGCTTAAAAATGCTGGCTTTGTGAACAAGGACTTCGTCTTCATCAATATCCTCTAATTCTGATTGTTGGGACTCAGGCTCATCAAGCTCCATATCATCTTCATCGTAAACCAAATCAAACTCACTGAAACCCCATGTACTAAAGTGAGGAACCTTGAACACAATGATTCCATGAGTGACATCGTAAGTAATGAATTCACCGCCCTTTTCCTCAATTTTCTTTCTAAGCTGCTGAGTTTGCTTAACGGCTCTAGGGTTGGTGTGGTCAGTGACTGTGACAATCTTGTTGCCAACGGTGTGTTTAATGAAAACATTCTCAAGCGTGACCACAGCAGGCATATTCAATGCCGTGCCAGGAGCGGCCTTCTTTGAATCATCGGGGTATACACAAACCGTAGTTCCGTCAAAAACAACAAGATTGCCCATAATTTCTCCAAGATTTCTAATTTCAGAAAGGTCCACAGGGACAGTGTACTGAATCTTGCCATGATTCTTTCTACCAATCGATAAATCCTTGACATTTGCAAGTTGATCAAACCCATATGAAAAGAGTTCCTTCAATGGGGGGTAAATCCAGTAACCCTCATCCAAGGCAGTCTTGTTGATTTCGTAAACCCTTTTAAACTGGGGAGATGCTCTGTCGATAGGAAAGGGAGAAAACGTGGACTTAGTTGAAGAGACAGGAGTTTCCGTGACAGCTGGAGAAGAACTAGTGGAATTTAGAGTTCTTTCGGACTTGACACGCTTGATACCCCTGATCTCTTCAGAAGAAATGGTTCGTTTGGCGATAATCAGCTTCTTTACATCACTTCTGCGGGGGTCAGAAAGTAAGCTTGAGGTAAAAAGTGGCTTTTTCGGCTGATTAGAAACCACCGATTTAAGAAACAAGTCTTTGGTGTCGTTGACATAGCTGGGATTTTCATGAATATGAAGACCGGAGGACTGCTTTGAAAAGTGGTAAAGCGACCGCGACTTGGAGACGCGTGAGAATGAAGACTTTATCACTGAGTTTGTCGCGCTGTTTCTAAGAGGGGTCTTTTTTGCGGGAGTCAGGGCTGGCAAAGGAGTAATGTTTGATAGCGCTAAGGCATTGTTGTTTACATTTGACATAATGTTGCTGGGCAAAGCGCCAGAGGGATTGTTGATGTTATTAGTGGTATTGCCGCCAAACAGGCCGCCAGTCGAAGTAGTAGCGCCTGTGTTGCCAAAAAGACTGCCTGTCGTTGCCGCTGGCTTGTTGCCAAACAGTCCACCGGTAGCTGAAGCCGCAGTGTTGGGATTGCCAAATAACGCACAACCAGTGGTTGCTGGCTGGCTGCCTACCAAACCTCCCGTTGTAGTTGTGTTGCTGTTATTGCCAAACAATGATCCGCCAGTATTTGATGCCGTAGCACTGGCATTGTTAGCACCGAAAAGACCACCGGTCGTAGACGTTGCTGGTTTGGCGCCAAAAAGCCCTCCAGTCGAGGCGGTGGTTGTATTACTGCCGCCAAAAAGACCGCCAGAAGTGCTAGTTGTCGCGGTAGGGTTGGCTCCAAAGGCTCCTCCTGTAGTTGGAGTGCTTGGTTTATTAAAGAGACCACCAGTGTTGTTGGTGCTGTTGTTGTTACCGAAAAGGCCGCCAGTAGTATTGCTGCCTGAAGAGTTGTTGTTACCAAAGAGACCACCGGAAGTAGCAGCAGTATTATTGGAATTGCTGCTACCAAATAAATTACCAGAAGGAGCGGCATTGTTAGTGTTGTTGCCAAATAGACCTCCGCTAGATGCATTGTTGTTGTTGTTATTGTTGCCGAATAAGCCGGTACCAGTTGAAGCAGGGTTGTTATTGTTGCTCGAATTACCAAAAAGGCCGCCGCTGGCATTGGTGGTATTAGAATTGTTACCAAAGAGGCCACCTCCAGTATTCAATGAACCAGCATTAGTGTTGTTGTTGTTGTTGCCGCCAAAGAGGCCGCTACCCGTAGACGCCGTGTTTGAGGTCGATCCAAACAGTCCACCGGCAGGTTTGCCAAAAGCATTACCTCCAGACGTACCAAACGCGGGTTGTGTAGAGCCAAACATGATGGTATTAGACAATAAAAACACTAGGATTTACAAACCGAATCCTAGAGAGAATGGGTGGGTGTATATTAAGAGAGGGGGGAAAAAAAACAAAAACAAACAAACCCGATTCAGCGGTTCGTGGTGGTTGTGATTTTAAAGTTGGTGAAGTGAAGGAGAAGTAAAGATTTCAAACAACAGGTTAAAATTTTTTTGTGAAGCGAAACAAACACGAAAATTTCACACACCAAAAAATGAATTAAAAAAAAAAAAAAAAAAAGACTATAAATTATGGTAAATTTTTCTGTGGCAAATATGAAATAATTTTATAAAATATATTTACATGGTACAAAATAAAATAAAATAAAAAAGCCAACTATTTATATGGTAATGAGCAGAGCTGTTGATATGTGGTCTGTTTGGCTTGCAATATATTCATAAGAAGGCTCTTGCAAAGAAACGCTGTGAATTTACCAGGAGGCCCTGAGCCAACGCGTCTGAGAATTGGGAAAATGTTTAAAGACTAGAGGGCGGGTAACTGGACAGAAACACGTGATATATTACTTGTGATGTGTAACAAAGTATATATACCTTGGCATGTAGGCTTCAAAATAAGGGCTTTGTTCAATGTTACCACATAAGACATACACATTATTATTTTAAGTCACAAAATTAAAATAAGCGCGAAAAGCTGTGCACAAAAGCCCAAACCATCAATGGGTTCAATTCACATTGCAACAAAACTGTATTAACAACTTTTTTAAGACACAATCTCGTATAAAAGCATATGTTTTATTTTACTAGGACTATATTGAAAAAATTAGTAAGTTTAAGTCAAAGTGCCGAGAATCAAGGGTAATTTTCAACAACTGCCATCCATTTTAATGATGATAAGCTTAACCCAAACACAAAGCTCTAGTGTGTTCAAGCAACGTCATTGCACTTGTGAATGCAAAAATTAAGTGAATTTATAGAAAATAATTGAATATCTATATTTATTATTATCTAAAAAATTATGATATGAAAGTAGAGTTTGAGATAAGTTATAATCCAAACCTCGGTAGTTGAGAATTGAAATAAACATGAATGTTTTTGTTTTGTGAATAAACTACATCTGGAAATGTGGTTTCATAAAGTAGAAAAAAAATAATGAAAAATGCAAATATTTTAATCAATACATGAAGTTAACCTATATTTTGAGCTTTTTTCATTGGGTTTGGAGAAATTTATTGTTTTGTCAAGTCGAGCAGGTTTCTAAAATAACAAAATAGTTTGTTGTAACTAAGTGGGTTTATACTTGGTTTAAAGGGGTCTAACAGAGGAAGCTGATTGGATATTAATCTATTTATTACGAGGAGAAGACGATCAGGAATAACTATCAAACAATAATAAATATCATAAGTTAGTCAAGACGATGAATATGTCTAGTAGGGGTTCTTAATCATATAGATAATTAGTTGATGATAAAAGGAATCCCTGAAAGATCTTCTGAAGGTTTATATATTCTTTAACTAGTTAGGCGCCATGCATGTATTAGTAGAGACCTGATTGGTCGTCCGACTAACAGAATCCGAAATAGAAAATATGAGCCCACAGTAGTTAGTGTCCAGCCACGATATTAGGTAATAAATGACTATGGAGGACTTGAGAGACTGACTGGGAGAATGAGTGAATGATAATCACTTAATGAATGAATGAATGTTGACTCTGGCTGTTCATCAGTCTGCCAGGAGGCACCAACGTTATTGGTTATAAAGACTGGAACGTAAGTAATCAATTAAATATAATATGAGCCAATGATGAGCAGGGCTCGTCAGACCTGCTCCGTTACATTTGTAAATTAAATAAAAGAATAAAACATTGTTGATAATGGTTATGAAATGAAACAAACTAGGATGTTTTGCCATGCATAATAGCCAACCATTCTCAGCTAGTTGCAGCTTTTTTCTTTTTTTTTTTTTTTTTGACTAGTCTAAAAGACATTTTAATGGATAGAAATATCAATTTGTAGTAACTATTCTGCTATTTCATAATTTATTTGGCAGATCTAGACCACCAATTCTGATGGTTTTTGGTACTCTAAGAACAATAAAAAATAATGATATTTATTGGGGGGGTTTTTTTTTTAAATTTTTTCGGGATTTGCAAAAAAAATACTACAGTGCTGATTTATAGCTAGAGTGTTAAAAGTCACACACAAGCATATTCAACAGCAATAATCTAATCATTTTTATAATGATCAGGATATCACATTTGTGGGCAAATCCACCAGCAGCATAAGTGTTTATTCCGAGCACAGTGTGCCCAGCCTCCTGGCGCAAACCTTCACGCTGATAATATAAAAAGCATCAATGTAAATAAGAATATTAGAAACTTTCAGGGTCGTCATCTTTGAAATATTTTTAACCCTTGTAAAATCTCAGGGACTAGTGTAACAGGAATACGTCTTAATGCATTTATTTAATCTTGCATAATAAGTTCAGACAGAAAATAAAAAAACGGGAATTGTAAAAAAAAAATTACTGTAGTGGCGGCCTCGGCTAGAAGGGTATGTGACTTGGCAGTGTAAAATAAAGCCATCATTTTTGTTCACGTGGGATTTATCTTGTTTAATGGCAACAAGCAACACTTTATTAAGATCAATACCCCGCATTTCTTTTAGCCTCGTTTAAAGGGGTTTTTTTTTTAGTGCCAAGCTAGAGTTGCATCGCCCTTGGCGACTTGGGATTTTACGTTGATAATGGTGGGGTAAAAAAAAAAGATTTATTATTATTATTATTATTATTATTATTATTATTATTATTATCTGCCCAGAAGTCACTAACATTGTTATTATCAATCTTTTTTAATGCAAGAGGCTGAGTCTAGCAGTACTGCTGAGTTTAGCAGTTATCAAGATCCTTTCACTTTGAGTTGGCCAAGGACATTGTGTGCCCAGAATTTTCCTTTTTTTATGTTTTATTTTGTAAAGCACAAACGAAGGGTATATTAATGATGTGGATTATACTGTGTAATTTGTATATGTGTTTGTTGTTTATGCCCTTTGCAGGTTTTGATTATGAGGCACTTGGGCTCTATTCTGAGTAAAGCTAAAAACCCTAATTTCAATTTTATTTTTATTTTTTTTCATGTGTGTGTGTGATTTATTATGTGCAAATTCCACACTAATTTTTTTTTTTTTTTTGTGCCAGCAACAGGGCTGAACATCTGGCTCGATTAGAACCAAAAACGGCTTTTTCCTGAAAAAAAAAAAAAAAATGAACCCGTCTGAATAACAAAGGTACTGCGGCGGTTGGTACCCATTAGCCAAAAAAGGAAGCCGACATGAACCCAACAAAGTTGTAAACTTGTTGGGCTTGATGATTCTCATGTATAATAATCATTTATTGGATGGTTTCTATGTATGTGTAGTATAATATATTGTATATACTCTAGAATTTTGCAACTGCCACAAACACCATCGTCAGTAATGTCCAATGTCATTTACAACAGAATAGTGGTTGTTAAAAACTAAAAAATAAATAAACAAATATAGCAGCTTACCACAGAGATAAAAGACCTTTAACTACTGGTAAAAATCATATACCATGGCAAAGACTGAGAAGTTAGCATTGGTGTAACCGATATGCAGATTTTGTAGAGCGCATACCAACTAGATATTACTAGGGGATGAACAGAGAATATTTTAAAATCCAGTAGAAGACCATAAATCAAAACGTCATAACTGTCTCTACGGCTCTGCGGAATAAATACCATGTAAACTTCTTTTTCTGTTATTCCCGACACTTAGAACTTGTACAAAAGCGCAAGGCTGGTCAACGGCTTTACCAATTCCATCGGAATTTATCGCGCACTCGTGATTTTATGGTCTGACAGAATTCTGACCAAAGGACTCTTGACATTTATCATCTGAGTTAACGGAGAAACCCAAGAGTTAGTTGTTGTTTAATCATGGCTCCCACATAGTCTTGTATACACAACGGGGAAAGATCCCTACTGCAATCATTATTTGTTGAGTTAGAGCTTGGTCAGCACCAAAGTTGCTCCAGTGTTGATGAGTGAACAAAAATACAATGATTGGATAAAATAAAATGCAAGAAGGAAAAAAATAAAAAATAAAATAAAATAAAAATATCTCCCCGGATTGACCCTATGAGTTCAGATGTTATATGTACTCTGGGTCTTGCAGTGAGTTGAATCGATCCTTACACAAAAAAAAGACCGTGATTGTTTGAACAGTGAATGAAAACACGAAAAAATGATAATATCATCTCAAAATTTAAAGCTGAGACATGGCCCCGCGCCTTCACCATTTTTACGGTAGACGGCCACAGCTACGGTACCCCATAGAAATCAGCGGTAGTGGTGGTAAAACAAACAAAAAAACCAGCAAAAGATGGAGAATAGCGGTAGTGTCTAGTGAGAGAGCACACAGTTACACCAAGATCAGAGCCTCTCGTAGATTTGGTAATTGATAGAGTAAGGGGTCCTAGGTAGTAAAATACATGGTTTGAACATCACGGAGGCCTGTTAAACCTCCCGTGGGGGAGAGTCCTAGCATGGTTTCTAACAAGAATATTGTTCATGTGGCAAGTATATATAATTGATCACTAGAAGACTCTCAGCCAGGGAAAATCGTCAGAAACATCACTTTTACCTATTATTATTATTATTATTATTATTCGTTTTTACTTCTGCCAAAAAATGAATGCTTCTTAAATAGTTGAAAAGGGTTGGTTATTGTTTCTCTCGAATGTCAGTCATGTCAAGAGTGGCAATAATAAAAAAAGTCTATCAGGAACCAGGCGGCTTGACGCCTGAGCGTACGGACAATATATATATGACAATTAGAATCAACAGCAGTAGTAGCAATAGACAACACCAACAACTGGTTTTAAATCAAATCAGAAACTCTCATGTACGGTTGGTTCATGACACTGGGCGGGTTGTGAAAATCACCCATATATCAAACAAATCACCATGGGAAAAAAAAAAAAAAAAAATGAACTCATCACAATCAGCCATTGTTTGCTGACATTGACTGGTGTCAGTTTAGTGACAGGTAATCAGCCTTACGGAAAATAACAATAAAAATGGCCATTGTTCTCAATGTCAGCTTTTCTTTGAACGAAAAAAAAAGACTTCAACCATCAAATATTCTTAATCAAAATACACCAGGAAAAGAAGAATTAGAAAGAAATATTGAAATTTTAAACCAAATTCTTCTCTTTTTAAATGTCAGCCTTTTTTTTGGCTTTGAAAATTATTGGCGTTTTCTTTTTTGGTTTTCTTTCTCCTCTTTTCTTGTATTTTATTTTGTATTTTTTATTTTCTGTAATTTTTTCTTTTTTCTTTTTTTTTTTTTCTTTTTTTTTTTTTTTTTTTTTTTTTTTTTTTTTTTTTTTTTTTTTTTTTTTTTTTTTTTTTTTTTTTTTTTTTTTTTTTTTTTTTTTTTTTTTTTTTTTTTTTTTTTTTTTTTTTTTTTTTTTTTTTTTTTTTTTTTTTTTTTTTTTTTTTTTTTTTTTTTTTTTTTTTTTTTTTTTTTTTTTTTTTTTTTTTTGAACTTTTCTATTTCTTCTCTCGCTTTTCTTCTACTTCTCTCTCTCTCTCTTTTTTTTTTCTCCTTCTCTTTTCTAATTCATCATCCCTCCCCCTACCTCTTCCCTTCATTATGACATTTAAACTACGCTTAAATAACTCCAAGGACTACTCCGTCATTGTTGGAGACGCCAAGCCCGGTGAGACGGCCCCTCGCCGCAATATTGGCGCAAAGGCCGCCCCCTGGGAGTTTCCCGGAAACAATCCTGATTGCAATACCATCTACAACCTGCTCACTTGGGCTTGCAAAGAGTTTTCATCTAGAGATGCAATGGGCTCTAGAAAGATTGTCGCAACTCACGAAGAAAAGAAAATGGTGACAAAAAAGATTGACGGTAAACTGGAAAAAGTCCCCAAAACTTGGACTTACTTTGAGCTTTCTCCTTACTCTTACATGTCATACAAGCAACTTCACCAGCTCATTAAGGAATACGCCTCTGGTATCCTATCGCTTGGTATCGAGCCCAAGGGCAAGGAGATTTTCCACATTTACGCTCAAACCTCGGCTGAGTGGTTTCAGACTGCCTTGGCCTGTAACGCCAACGCCATTCCCATTGCCACAGCGTACGATACTCTCGGCGAGGAGGGCCTTACTCATTCGCTAGTGCAAACCGAGTCGGTCGGTATTTTCGTTGACAATGCTATTCTTCACACGCTTGTCAAGCCTCTTGAAAAGGCGAAAAACATTCGTGTCATTGTTTACAGAGACGATATTGAGGATGTCGAAAACCACAAGGACCTCAAGGCTCTGCGAGCCGTTAACCCCGATCTCAATATTTATTCGTACAACCAGGTTCTTGCGCGCGGTAAGGAGAACTTTGTCGAGCCTTTGCAGCCCAAGCCTGAGGATCTTGCCCTCATTATGTACACCTCGGGCTCTACTGGTCCTCCCAAAGGTGTTGTTCTTACCAATGCAAATGTCATGGCTGGTGTTGCTGGTCCCACTGCTAACATTAACCGTACTATTATTGAGCCCGGTGACAGACTGCTGGCTTTCCTCCCGCTTGCGCATATTTTAGAGTTTACATTTGAGCTCGCAACCCTCTACTGGGGTGGTGTTCTTGGTTATGGTACTGTAAAGACCATTTCTGATGCGTCGGTTCGCAACTGTCTCGGTGATATCAGAGAGTTTAAGCCCAGCGTCATGGTCGGTGTTCCCGCCGTGTGGGAGTCGGTGAGAAAGGGTATTCTTGCTAAGGTCAGCGCGCTGCCGTCGTTTTCGCAAAAGCTGTTTTGGGGTGCGTATCGTACTAAGCTAAAGCTCACTAGTATGGGTTTGCCGTGCCCCTTGGTTGACAACCTGATTTTTAAGAAGATTAAGGAGGCTACTGGTGGTAACCTCAAAATTGTCTTAAACGGTGGCGCGGCCATTTCGTTGGACACCCAACAGTTTATCACAACTCTTATCTGCCCCATGGTTATCGGCTATGGTTTGACTGAGTCGAACGCCAACACCTGTCTCATGACCCCACGCTCGTACAAGTACGGTACTCAGGGTGAGATTACTCATGCTGTGACTATCAAGCTGGTTGACGTGCCTGACGCTGGCTACTTTGCAAAGAATAACCAGGGAGAGCTGCTTATCAAGGGTCCTCCTGTGTCGTCCCAATACTTTAAGAATGACAAGGAGACGAGCGCTGCATACACTGAAGATGGCTGGTTCCGTACTGGTGATATCGGTGAGTGGACCCCTGAGGGACATATCAAACTGGTTGATCGTAAAAAGAACCTGATTAAAACGCTTAACGGCGAGTACATTGCTATCGAAAAACTTGAGTCTGTCTACCGCTCTGACTCTTACATTTTGAACATTTGTGTTTATGCTGACGAGAACCGCGTCAAGCCTATTGCTATCATTGTGCCCAACCCGGCTCAGGTTGAGAAGCTGGCCCAGGCCCTTGGCATTGACTCGCATGAGGATATTGCGCAAGATCCTGCTGTCACTGAGGCCATTCAGCAAAGCATTATTGAGACTGGTCAAAAGAGTGGCCTCAAGGGTATTGAGATTATTCTTGGTGTCGTGGTGTCCAAGGTTGAATGGACTCCCCAGAATGGTTTCCTTACCTCTGCGCAGAAGCTTGAAAGAAAGAAGATTCTTGCCGACAATAAGGAGGCTATTGAGAAGCTGTACAACCAATACTCGTAAACTCTTTAGTTCACCAGCAAGTGAATGGTAAGAAGCAAGGAGAAATTTTGCAAAAGATGGATTCTATTTGGCATTTTGGTGTCAAATTATCAGGATATTCATTGTATCCACATGTGAAAGTAAATGCCAGGCATGTGAAAGGCATTACTTTATCATCACCAATAATTAGGTAACCTTTTTTAATCTTTAATAATCAATTCTATAACCTTTAGTCATCAGTCTGGGAGTTTTTTTTTTTTTTTTTTTTTCATGTATACTTTTTTTCATATGTAGCATTATGCCCTTGGGACATAAAATTTTCAGCAGAAAAGTGAAAAAAAACATCCAAATCAAAAGAAAAAAAAAAAAGAAAAAAATTAATAATAATAAAAAACGACCTCCATCGAGTTATCATTATCACAGCCGTCATCACATTCAACCAGTATATTTATTACCATGGGCAGAAAATTCAACCGCAATCGCGGCCGTGCGAACACCACCAACTGGGAGAATGCCACCAAGGAGAACGAAACCTGGCAAAACTACTATCAGACTCTCAACCTCCCTGCCGCTGAGCAATGGGACACCTTCAAGCAGGCTTGTCAGACTCCTCTCCCCTTAACTTTCCGCGTCACTGGCTCCTCAAAGGTTGCTCACGAGGTGCGCACTGCTATCAATGAGAAGTACATTCCTTTGACCACCGGTGTCTCCATTGACGGTGGTGAGACTGTCGTCGAACCCCCCGCGCCCCTTGAATTTTACCCCGATAACATGGCTTACAAGTTCAATGTTGCTAAGTCAGTCATTAGAAGAAACAAGGAGTTTGCAAAGCTTCAACGATTCCTTGTCGTCGAAACTGATGCTGGCCACATCTCTAGACAGGAGGCCGTTTCAATGGTTCCTCCCTTGTTTATGGACATCAAGTCCGACCATGCTGTTCTTGACATGTGCGCTGCGCCCGGTTCTAAAACCGCTCAGCTTGTCGAAGCTTTGCACAAAGAGGAAGCTGAGGGTGCTGCTCCCCCTACTGGTTTTGTAATTGCCAACGACAGTGACTACAAGCGCTCGCATCTGCTTGTGCACCAGGTGAAACGACTATCATCGCCCAACATTGTCGTCACGAACCACGATGCCCAGTTCTACCCCAGAATCAAGGTCTCTGAAAATGAATACCTCAAGTTTGATCGTATCCTGTGTGATGTCCCTTGTTCCGGAGACGGTACCATGCGCAAGAACGTCAATGTTTGGAAGGACTGGAAGGTTTCCAACGGTCTCGGCCTGCATACCCTGCAGCTCAACATTTTGCTAAGAGGTCTCCAGCTCCTCAAGCCCGGCGGAAGACTTGTCTACTCCACCTGCTCGCTCAACCCTATTGAGAACGAATCTGTAGTCGCTGAGGCTCTGAGACAGCTGGATGGCTCTGTCGAGCTTGTCGATGTCTCCGATCAGCTGACCAACCTCAAGAGATCCCCTGGTATCAACGCTTGGAAGGTTGCCAACAAGGCTGGCGAGTGGGTTGAGAAGCCTGATGGCCCCAAGCTGCCCGCATCTCTTTTCCCCCCTGTTGAGGAGGAGATTGCAAAGTTTAACCTTGATCGCACCCTCAGAGTCTATCCTCACCAGCAGGATACCGGTGGCTTTTACATTGCTGTTTTGCAAAAGAAGGCCCAGGATGAAACTGCTGGTTCCAAGAGAACCAGAGAAGCTGAAGAGGAAGATGAGGCTTCCAAGAAGCCCAAGGTTGCAGATGAGGCCGCTGCTGTCCCTGCAAAGAAGGAAAAAGTCCCTAGAGATGCTAACGAGGAGCCCTTTATTTTTTTGCCCTCTAACCACGCTGTTATTGAAAAGTGCTGGAACTTTTACGGTATTAATGAGCAATTTCCCAAGGACTCGCTGCTTGTGCGCAACTCTACCGGTGAGCCTACACGTGTGATTTACTACGTGAGCCCCAGCCTCCGCCCCGTTATTCAGCTTAACGAGTCCAAGCTCAAACTCATTCATACCGGTATCAAGATGTTTTCGTTCCAGCGTAACACTGGTGAAGATACTTGCGAGTGGCGCATTCAAATTGAGAGTATCACTCTTCTTGCTAACGCCACCTCTTCTAAGCGCCGCGCTGAAGCTTCCCTTGACTTGCTTAAAACGATGGTTACCGAGGCCTTCCCCACTTTTGCCCAGCTTAGAGAGCGCTACCCTGAGTTCTACAACCAGGTTGAAAACATGGCTGAGGGCTGCATTATTGTCAATATTCCGGCACCTGCCCCTGCTGGTGGCGTTTACACTTTCCCCGTGTGGAAGGGTAAAGGCAGCTGCAACCTCATGCTTCCCAAGGAGGATCTTCATGAAGTGAGATTGAGAGTCTTCCAGATTGATGAGGAGAAGGCTGGTAGCAATGTCAACAATAACTCTGACAAGAAGAAGGAAGAGTCTGCTGAAAAGCTGGAGCAGGAGTCCATTGAAAAGCTGGAGGAGGAGCCTGTTGAGGGAAAGGTGGAACCTGTTCAGGAGAACAACGAAGCTCCTGTTGAGAAGGAGGCTCCTACTGAAGAAAGCCTGTAAAATCAAAGACAAAAGTGTTTTTTTGCTTCATGGCCAGGGGATTAATATTTTTTTTTGTGTATAAAAATTTATACAGTTTATGAAATAAATTTACAAAAAATAACACTAGATTTTTTTTATTTTTTATTCACGTTTTCACAGATAGGTTTCTTGTGACAACTGGCCGATATAGAGACTATAACTTATGGAATGTCGTTAAGTTTGTAATTATATTCAAACAGGGCTGATTAAGAGGGAAGGCCCTGTGGCTGAAAATGAACCGCTAGCATTGTTATTCTATCAGACTTGTCAGATAGAATCAGCTGGAAAGGATGTCTTCTGGAACACCAGACCACCTTGGAAGCGTGCTAAGATAAGCATGGTGCTCAAGGCTGCCAAAATCACTGCCAACCTCAGAAAAAGCATTAGAGCTCAAGCTCGTTCAGCCTGGAAGTCAGAATATGACGAAAATTCTAAGGGCGGCTTTTAAAGGTCGTTCACCAAGCCTGGCCTATATGGGAACCCAGGCAACTACAGTCCTCTTCGCAGCATCATGGAAAAAGCGAACCATCACACCCTTAGCAAGGTGGTGCAATTGAGAACTAGCCATAGTGTTATTGGATCCTATTTTAAAAAAAATAGGAGTCTTGGATAGAAATCACAAGTGCGAATGTGGCCAGCCTGAAACAGTTGTGCACCTGCTAAAAGACTGCGCCCTCTACGAATTGGGGCGTACGCACCTGAGAACATGTTCCCCGGAGCTTGAAATCAATGTCCCACTTGATACCAAGAAAGACATTGAAGTGGTGGTCAAGTTTCTCGATTCGTCACCGCACCTCCTCAATTGATAGTCAGCTTAACAGCATGGCCTGTCAAGGTTTTACCGGCTTGCCCTCCCAATCAACATAATGCACTAAAGTGACGATCATGTCGGGTTTCCCTTGACACACGGACTAAGTTCGTGGAAAATTCGGTGCCATCGAAGTGAATGAAATATATAGTGAATGGCGCATTCCCCGCTAAAGGGTTATTTTTGTTGTATTAATGTCTTCTGTATATAATTTTCAAATAGTTATAAAGACAATAAACTGATTATATATATACTCAAACAGTGTAGTTTTATGTTTTCGAGAAGAAAAAAAGTTAAAAAAAAAAAAATCAGCCATAGCTCAGTCAACAGCACATAGCATCGTTGTCGAAACGTGCAAGTGCCAAAGTTTTTTTTTTTTTTTTTTTTTTGAACCCAGCGCAAAACTGGCCTAGAATTATATTCCATTTAATGACCAAAAAAAAAGTATGCATCGCATCAAACTAGACTGATACATTACTAATATTAATTCAAGAATCATATAGACGGTGGTGTCGGATCTCCCGGCATGCGCTAGCCTATATGAGCAAATGCACAATCAACCCAAAGGTCTATTTGTGAAAACAGAAGCTAGCCACACTGCTCCTTTCACTCGTCTGTAGTTTGCAAAACAAACTAGGATGAAAACGTCAATACTTATAATATATTCTAATTAATAGCGACCAGCAAAATCAGATTGTAAACTGATTATTACCAACGCCATTGTTGAGGTTCGTAATGATTGCTTATTAAGTAGATTAGTAAATTATATTAGTGTATGTAATGTGCATGTATAAACCTATTAAATACTGTAATCCCGTTTAACCCATTGAATCACAGCCGGAGTCTTTGGCAAAGTGACCATTGATTCAAAGTCAACTTCCGGCACCTTACCGCTGACCGTGACCCATTTAAATTCACGAATAAAAGTCGCGAGAATAGTTCCCAGCTGAACGTATGCAAACTGCTCACCGATGCAGCGATGTCTGCCACCGCCAAAGGGCAGGTAAGGCGAAGAGACACCCTTGGACACGGCACCAAAACCGTAGTCAACGGAGTCGTCTTTGGCACTAGCAACACTAGAGACAGAGTTGGGATCTTCCCAACGGCGAGGCTCGAAATGGCTGGCGTTCTTAAAGTACTCGTCAGACATCATAGTGGCACCAGGGGAAACCAAAACGTAGTGGCCTCTGGGAACAATGTAATTCGTGTTAGGAACAGGCAGAGGGTTCATGACCTTACGGAAAATGGAGTGCAAGGGAGAGTGCATACGAAGCGTCTCCCTAATAGTGTTGTTAAGCAAAGTCATCTCTTGCAGGCTGTCGTAAGTAATAGGGTTGAGCTCGTGGCCGTTCTTACCGCTAACGTTGACCTGCTCCTCGTACAAGGCCTCAATCAAGTCGGGTCTGCAACCAAGATGCAACAGAGCCCAGGCCGAAGTGGAGGCAGAGGTGTGCTGACCGCCCATTAGAATGCCGATAAGCAGATTGGCAATGTGCTGGTCAGTCATCCGGACACCATCTTTGTAGATAGCGTTGGCCATGAGAGAGCCGATCAAATCCTGACTAGCGTCGACATTACCCTCCTGACGACGCTTATTAATGACTTCCATATAAGTGGACGAAATCTTCTTCTGTGCGGCGTCACGTTTCCAATAAAGAGGCAGTGGTAAGTGAGGGAACACAAAGTTGATGGGAGTGAAACCTTTGTCGAGATCGGAATACAACTGGGCAAAATCAGTGTTAAGTTTTTCTCTAACTTCGTCACCAAGGAGAGTTCGAGAAGCGGTGAAAATAGTGATCTGAGATTGAGATTCGACAACACTGACTTGGCCAGAAAGCTTCTTTGAATCATTTTTGTAATAGTAGGACGAGTTTTTGAAGTAGTTCTTGACCTCTTCGACAATCTTAGGAACGTACGAAATGAACGCATCCTTAGAAAGAGCGGTTTTGGCAAACTTCTTTTGCTCCATAAGACGATGATTCGGGCAATCATAGACAACACCCTCACCAAAAACAGGAGTGGTCAGATGAGAATAAGCCTCCTCGGCGGAGACGTCGTGAAGCTTACTGTTGAACACGAATTCGTGGCCTTTAGGGCCCAAGCAGACAGTCATGACACGGCCAAGAAGAACAAAAGCGAAAACATCGCCGTACTTCTCCCTGTTCTCATTAAAAAACTCATAAGGCTTCATGCCGTAAACAACGGCTGATCCGATCCAAGGAAAAAAGTGAAAAACAACAGGAGCACGGTTGGGGTGCTTGTAGACGAGCTGCTTGAGAGCATTGAAGCCAATGGTGAGGACGATAAACGAAACAAATGAAAGCAAAGAAAGCTTCCAAATGGGTAATTGAAGAAGGTATTCAACCACCGGGGTAGCTTGCGCGACGATGATCGAGTCTAAGGAGCGTAAAAGACCCATAACGAATCAATGAGAAAGAAAAGACCTGTCGAATAAAAGTTAGAGGAATGAAAGAATTTTGAAAAAGGGGAAAAACAGCCAAAGTTTATAAAGTGAAAAGAAAATCAAAAAAAATATATGAAAGTGCTTAGGTAATTCAGATCAAATAGGAAACTCGTTTTGGTGCGGCTTTACGACACGCCAGGGTGCCCATAAAAGTGGACTATCATGCCAATTGGTTATGGATATAATTGTCTTTCAGCAAGGCTTTAATCAATCGAGGGGTTTTTATGTATTTATTGCGTCAGATATTATAGATTCTATCAGCTCATAAACTTGATGATTGGCACCTTGTATACTTCAATTGCCCAGTATTGCTTCCGGATGCCCTTCCAAATTGCCTCCTTGTCGTCACCAACAACATTATCTGCAATGCGCCAGTCCTCAAACTTGACCTCAAGGCCATAATCCATCAGATCCACCTCAAGCACTTCGCAGTATACGTCGTATACAATCTGACGGTCAGCGCCAAGACCATTGAAAAAACTAAAGGTACCATCTGACTTCAACATGCTTGTCACAAAGTTGAAGAACTCGGCAAGATCGGAGTAGTGCTCGGAAAAGGTGTCGTAATACATGCCATCAAACTCAACAGGACCTCCCTCCTGTTCCAAAAGTGCTGCAAGCGTGTCTTGCCATCTGCCTTCTAGGACAACCACGTTGGGTTTATCGTACCAGCCATCAGCCTTCATCTTTCTCAACACGTCAGGATGCGCCTCGCAAATATAGTGCTTTTTAGGATTGAGAGATTGAATAATGCCATCAATAATTCCCATACCAAAACCAACGTTCAAAACAACAGGGCCTTCACCATCAGTGTCTTTGGTGATCAACTCAGCCGACTTTTGCATAATTGGCGTCTCCCAATCCATCATAACACCATCGTTTTGTTGCTTAGTGACAAGAGCGTGGTCGGTGTATTCTAAATCAGTGCCAAGATACGTTCCCTGGTCAACTGCCGGATCCTGCTCACGCTGAGGCTCGTTTGACTTTTCAAGCGAGGACAACTTGCGCAAAAACACCTCAGCTCTGGTGCCGGCCTGAACAAACCGCTGGTAAATAGAGCTGGGCAACTGTCTTCTCAGAGCAATGCAGCCAGGGGTCTCGTTGTTCTCGTCTAAAATCATCCAGCCTGCTCCCCATTGGAATAAAGTATCGATCATGGCGTTGACAGTTTCGAGCTCCTCGCCGGAAATGTCAGGCGACACAGAAGCGCATAATGCGTGAAGAGGCGTCGTTCCGATAGCATTCTGCTCGTCTTCTTCGTCTTCTTCAACTTCATCGTTCTCTTCGTAAGATTTTTCTTGATTATCATTATTTTCGCTCTTTTCGGCTTCAGTCTCTTTGGTCTCGGTCTTTTCCTGCTCACTAGCCTCTTGCTGCTCCTTCAGGTATTGTTCGACATCCTTGGTTGTGACAGTGGCGGGGATCTCAGCTCTAAGAATTTTCTCCAAAGGGTCAACGTAGTTTTCTTTAGTCAAGGGTCCGTTTTTAAGGTAACTGAGAGTAAATATTGATTCCATTGTTGCAGCTTATTGTACTGTTGATTGTCTAAAATTGAATTGAAGATTAAAACCGGGAAAAAATTTTTGAATCAGCAAATTTCAAGTTGGGAGGTTTGCATAGTGCACATACTTGTAAGAAACCTCAGGGTCTACCGATGTTATTGAAACTGCTATTTAATCTGCTAGGGTTTTAACAAAATCAATTAAAAATAAAATATATATTATTGCAATGTAAAAAAACGCTACTACGATAAATGTGGTTCTCAAATTTGGTTTCTTGATAATTTTGTATTGCTACACATTTTTGTTCACAACTTTGTTGGGTCTGCACTTGTCCCATGGCCAAACCGTGTTTGCAAATTAGCTCTCATATAATCATTATGCTGAAGAAAAAAAAAACCATAACCGTTCAAAAACAAAAAAATTAGAAAAAAAAAAAAAGAGATATATGCGCTCTTATTTTTAATCTAATAACCTGACAGAATACTAAAGAAATTTATCTTTGTATTGAAATTTACAACAGTATTATATTTATTACTTTCTTCCTTTACCATTTACAATAGTCTCAATTTGAGCCCGATTAAACGCCAAAATCTTTAAAAAACATGCAATCATTATGTATCTAAAAACTCTTTCAAGGCGTATATAACTGACATGACAGGCAGTCGTAACTGATCTTAACTTTATAATTTTTCGTTAGATCAACCATATCCAGCTTTTAAAGTATCAAGGCGCAGAATCTAGTTTGGAGCCCTATGATAGCAATTTTTGCAACAGTACACCAATTCGATCAACTGAGACAACAGAGAAGAGTACTGATTTTACATTCAAAGATTTCTATCCACGCACTGAATATGTACATTCTGACATTGAAGTTTTATTTCTACCGACATCTCTTATTATTTTCTCCGCTCACACAATTTATTTTACCCTCCGTGGTTAAACCACTACCGTTTCATCTAGTTTACAAGGATTAATCATCGGTCGATATTGCCAGGATATGAAGTTTAGTTACTTAATGCAAACTTATGGAGTTTTTTAAACTAGCACTAGTGGTCACTAGCACATACAAAAACTGGCTGGGAAAAGTTTCCAATGAGTTAGAATAGTTACTACAACTAATAGATCTAGCAAAATTAATGCAAAAGTTAAATCATGCAAGAATCAGCCATACAGAATCTTTTTTTTTTTTTTTTTTTTTGCTTTTGTTTTGTTTGTTTGCAGCTGTTCAAACTCAGCCTTGAAACGAAGTGTATAGCGAAGTATAGAGCAAAATACCAGCAGGAAGCACTCCAAACTTGCACCTTTAGCCAGTAGGGCTCAGGATTGGTCAACCTGACTTTAAACGAGTGTCAAAGTTGGAAGAGGGGAAAAAAAACTGTGTGAGTTCTTTGATTGGAACCCATCTAAAGATTAAGCTTAGCTATGTGAAAATAAATTGTCAAGGCTCTAGTATAAAAGTTGCTAAGTTCTTTTTTTTTTATTAATATTATCAAACTTTAAATTCTAGCGATCCTTTTCTTTCAAAAAAGCTTGCTCGTTTTTCCGACAGCTCTTTGAAAAAAAAAAAAAAACATCACCAAAATCACCGTTTGAACTCAAAAGGCTGAAACCAGAGTATCTGAAGCCATCTTTTATTCAAAGAAAACTGGAATTAAGATAAAACAACTTTTATACTGAAAATATTCCATTCTTAAAGACTCTTTTACTATACCGTTAGTTAATGTGCCGGAAAAACTTTTTTTTTTTTTTTTTTTCTTTCGGGCTTATTGAAGCCTTTTTATATTCAAATCTTTTTTTTTCTTTTTGCGGGGAGCACCTTGGCAAAACAAAAAGATTATTCTATTAGTCAGCTGGTTTAATGGCAAGATTTTTTTTTTTTCTTTCTAAAATTCTTTGTGAGCTATTGGCAATTAGAAGAAACCAAAAAGTGAGAGTAATTGCTCCCCCAAAATTATTAGAGCAAGCATCAGTCTCATTTAGTTGCTACGACTCCACTTGTATTTTTGTAGCTCAGTTAAATTTTTTTTTTCTTTCTATAGCACTATTTTAATTGTAGAATAAATAAGTAATTCAGATATGCTTTTCTCTAGCATCATCAAGCAGTAGGAACTTTCTCTTGCAAATCAAGCTTTTCCAGAAGAGACGAGATCATATGGGGCTGGAGGTCAGTATGCTCAACTGGCAGCTCAATACCAGCATCAACAACCTTGTTGTACAGAGCGAGCTCCTTCTGATGCTCACGTTCAATGACATATTCCACGGCAGAAAGTACATTGTCAACAATAATCTTGGGCTTGTACGCCGGCTCAGTGCCCTCTTGGTACACACCAGTCTTGACCAAAATCGAATACCACTTTTCGTCAAAAGAGTTAGCAAAACGAATATCTGACTCAGGAGTGTCGCCAACAAAGTAAACAGTATCAGCCTCCGGCAGGGTGTTAAGAATCTTGTCGTGGAGCTCATTCTCCATTTCAGCTTCTTCATCACACTCCTCATCCTCAGGCTCGGCAACTAAATCCTTGTCAGTAAGGGGCTCTTCCGAGTCAGAAAGCGGCTCAGCAACCATGACGTTGCCGGTAATGTTAATCTCTTCCGCAGGCTCTGAAACAATAGTTTCGCCAGTAATGCTAGTTGATGCTTCGGTGGGAGACGAGGGCCTCGAAGGTGAAAAATGGCTGTCGTATGTATCCTGTCTCCAACGCTTGAGGACCTTAGTAGCATACTTAAAAGTATCCTTATGGGGTTTGCCAAACCGGTTGACAGTAAGCTCCTTACCAGTGTGGTTTTTGTAAAGAGCAGAGATGGTAACTTGCAGCGCGCCCATACCATATCGACTGAGGTTGTAGTTGGTAGCCCAAACAAAGTCGCTATGAGCAAAGTAGATTGGGGGGCCCTCCTCGAAAGTTTCAGAAACAGTGCCCATCACACCATTCTTTGACATTAGCAACTCAAGGATAATTTGCTGGTCAGCAGCCCACTCACGCGAGTCGGCAAACACCAGAATGGCCTCAATGTTGGTCTTGGAGAAGTCGCGCTCGCGCGAGTTTTTGTATTCTTCATCAGTCAGAGTTCTAAAGGGACTGACATGAGGGTTCCACTTAAGAATGTCGCCGGGAGTGACAACATCTTCAAAACCATAATTTTCAGCGACTGTACGACAGGCCTCACCAATGCCACCAATTACCAAAACAGTCTTGTATTTATGCTTGAGATCGCGCATGGGGGTATGGCCCTGGATAAACTGCTCAGGAGAGACGGGGACCTGAAGACGCTGCGACAGATCTGTGCATCTCATTTCTTCAGTCTTACCACCACCGTTGGTGACAAAAATGTATGGGACCTTGATGTTGTACTTGTTCTCGCCATTAAGCATTTTAAGAGCAAGGGGAGCTTGAGGGATCGTATCGGGTCCACGAACCAGGACACCGTCAATGTCAAAGGCAAATGCATATGAAGCAACACGAGAGTGGTTAATTTCAGACTTAGACGGGCCAAGAGAGTTTTTCCGAGAGGGGCGTTTTAAAATGCGCTTTGCAGCAATCTGCTTAGCAGCCTCTATAGAAGGCGTCGACGAGCCGCTGGGAGTGATGATATTTTTCGATGAATCCATTTTATGTGATGATAATTTAATGAAAAGTGATTGTTAGTGATAAGAATATGAGAACTAAGGAAAAGAGACAAGAGATGAAGAAAGGAAACAGAAGGGAAATGGACCTGTATTTATAATAATTTTTTTTTTTTAGCCCGAAAGATTATCTAGAATAAGATTTTACTGAGACAAGTGGACAGGGATGCGTACACAGAAAAGCCACCAAAGAAGGTGATTTGTTTTGTTAAGATGGCAGGTTTTGTATAAGTCGGCCATTGTTGTTATAAAAGAGTGTATGGTTAAGGTGTGCTCAAGTATCTACAGGTACACTTTGGGCTTTTTGTCTTTTAGGCAGTAGCTTGTTCCGTTGTTGCTGTTGCCTTTTTGTGAGCATGTCATAGTTACCTAAGAGGTACATACCCCAACAAAGTACCTTTCCTGGTTCAGACAACACTGAAGGCACCGTCAACGATAATGAAGTCAAAGAGGATGAAGTCAGGGCTCAAAATAATAAATGATAGCACATGTTTGATATGTATCGATATATTCATGGTAATAGATATGTTTCATAACTATGTATCAAGCGTGAAAACTGCTTTCAGTGACTCTGGAGTCTAAGTTTTATGATGATGCTCAGGAAATCCTACAAAGCTATTTTCTATGAGAGTACATAAGGTCAGATACAGGTACTAGTGTGAGATTAGGGGGCTGAAGCCGTCAGAGCCGCCAAAGCCGCTAGATCGTCGCCAAATCAAAGGTGACATATCTGGTGTCTCTCGTGAGAATCATCACTGCCTACCTAATAGCGGCAGAAGAGAGAAGAAAAAAAAAAAAAAGTCTCAAAAATGCAAGAAAAAATAAATAAGGACAACTCCACGTCATCGTACATTTATTACGTCATATGTATCATTGGAACTTTGAAACGAGAAAACGCATAAAAAAACAAAACAATATCAACACCAGCTCCTACAAGTGCCGACATCTATAAAGCAATCAGCTATGTAGTTTCACTATACTAAACAACAATTTTCCGTGCTGTATTTTAAGTGATTGAATTGAGGTTCAATAGTAATAGGGGAGGGGGAGCTGGATGTAACTACCTGTGCAAATTTATTCATGAAAATTAGTTGGAAAGAGCTTGCTGTGTAGCATTTGGCCAAAGACTGAGCTGCCCGTAACTGAGCCACGATATCCCTTCAATGTAAAACTACGGTTATCAAGAAAAAAGTCATTATTTCGGACTATTTTTGAATAATCCGGAATTTTAACGCTGTTTAATAAAGAGATAGTATAAGCTTTCAACCGTCTTTTCCATTTCAGCTTCTATGAATTGAGAACTAGATGCTTTCTCTGTAAGCTGTTTTTTCAAAGAGAAACAGGGCTCAGCTCAATCACCAAACCTGGCTATTTTCAACTACCTGCGAAACAGTCAAACAGAAAGAGTGTGGTCAGCTGACACTAGAAACTTCTCTATAGTTCTTTTGGCCAGGTTATTGCCCAAGTTAGATACCTGCAGGGAGGTACTGTTGTAACCACGACCAGCTAGAAAAAGTACGAGAATGGCCCAGTGCTCACTAGATTGTAATATTCCTAATCTCTTGTTCCTGCTGCTACAAACCTATGCCAATAGTACTAAACACCTTATTGAAACCGAGGATTCCGTGTGCGTATATTTGTGGCTATTAACGCAAGATAGAGATTACCTACAATTAAACCGAATTGACTAAAATTGTGATATAACCCAATCTCTTTGAGCGAGCTACAATATGATGGGAAGGAATAGGTCACAACAGCCTGACTAGAATAGTGGTTGAATGATAAGGCCTCCTTGGCACAGGAACCTGCAGAACTCACAGAGTTCATAGATTCCATAATATTCCGGAGTGATATCATATGCGACAAAAAGTGATGACGCAACATCATTGGCATCACTGAGACATGGATCTCATTATAATTTGGAAAATCTTATCACCCATGCTATTGCCCTACTAGAGGCTACTGGAAGCTTTACGATCGGTATTGGCCTGCTGTCACGGAGTGCGAAACCGGGTGCAGTTATTTTGCTTGACCCGAATGCTTTTTGATTTTCTCGGAGGGTGAAACAACTTACGTCTTGTCAGATCCAGGCAAGCAGGACATTGCAATTTTATACAAATGCTCAGGTATAAAACCAGTTAATTAATGATATAAGTGACTGCGTAGGTTTTCCTCTTCAGTAACCGTAGGACCCACGTTCCTGGACAGGCTATCTATTGATTCCACTCATCGACTGAAAAAAAGAAAGTGAATTCCAACTTTTACTCGGTAAAAACAAAAAAACTAAATGACTTGGTGGATTGTAAACTACATCTGAGCCAAGTCTTCAAAAGGATTGTAGGCAAACACGGAAAAACCTTTTCTAAAAGCCCCTGCTTCCAAAAAAAAAAAAGCTCAAAATGTTTTGAAAGTGAAGGATTCATGATTTTGCTCTTTACTTCCTGCAAGGTTCGTAAGGCCATACGTTATATACTACAATGTATTTACATGACTAAACACAATCATTGTTTTTACATAATATTAATTCAAGTGTGTAAACTTCCCAAACAAGCTTGAAGCAGTTGGCATGACAACAATAGGTACCAGGTTTATACAACATTATTCACGGGTTTTTATTATTCCTTGTCAAGATTCTTTTCCAAGTAACGTGCAAACCCGCGAAGGGGAGCCGTGATGTGCAAGTAGACCTTTAGGTACGAGTAGAGAGAAAATGCTTTTATTCTTTAATTTTTCTTAAACCTTTTCGCGGAAGATCATATTTATATAATTCCTAAGCTCATTTCTTGATTGTGGGTGAAGCCAGGGCGAACGGCGGTGATAACCAATTCCGACAGCCGGGCCAGTTTAGAAAAAGAAAAAAAAAGTTTAACGGGCAAGGCAGTTTCATGGAGATCTTAGTCTTAGAGAGAGCGACTATGGCTTGATAAAGCCACGGTAGCGATGCTGAAAAATGAAAAGGGTACAAGAAGCATTTTGATTGCAACTTTCGAGAATATTCAACAAGACCAAAGAGGATTTCAAGACGCCAAGTACCTGAAGTTCACGTAATATAGAAGAAAATGGAACCCCGAAGACTCAAGAATAGCCATTATCTAAACATTGCCAGGGGTCGACATAAGCAGCTACTAATAATTTCAACAAAATAAATATATATGCTGTACCATCAAAACTCCAATGGACAAGCAGAACATGCCCAAGGCCTCAGTAAAAGCTACCTCAAGTTCAATGCAAGTGAAAACCCGTAGAGCAATTACTCGGATAATTGAAAAAGAGCGCATAACAGCATGCTAAACAGCACTTCAGGATCCGCCCCGGACTACGTGGTATTCTACCATCCGGTATTTTGTCCGTACGACCTACTTGCTTTTCAGACGGTACTTAGAAAAGCGAAGCAATCCACAGCTGGGGCAATCTAATGGAAAAAAGGTCGCGAAAATTGAACCGACGCATATAAAAGTGCTTGCTGCCCGACGGAACATATTTTGGAAAATCGGGCAAGAAACTCTTCTTAAGAATTCCAAAAAAAAAAAATACGACACACTCAGCTGAAGTTAGGAGTTTAGAACGTTCCCAATAGGGTCAGACAATCGCTTCCCTGGCAAGAGGAAGCAAGCAAGAAAGTGGAGAAGGAAACTTGTAATTCCGGTAGATGGTGCACCGAGGAGACCTGCTCAGGGCAGTCTAGTGATACTATTAGCCGCAGTTTCTCCTTTACGGAACACGCCAAGAATGTGATTTCTAAGGCTACAAAAGCGGTTGGCGCAATAGGAAGACTAGGTAGTGTCCTTAGAGGCATTACTGGTCAGACTATGAGGCAACTCTACGTTTCATGCGTTAGGCCAGTCATGGAGTACGCTAGTCCAGTATGGTATCAAAAAACACCAAGGGTTTACAAGGACAAACTTGAAAATATTCAAAATCTTGCTTTAAGGAAGACTTTGGGTGCTTTTAAAACGACTGCAACCTGCATTTTACAGCGGGACGCGGGTGTCCCACCTTTTAGCAAGCGAGTTGAGGAGCTTGGTAAATGTTTTTCTCTGAGAGCTCTGAGAGATGGTAGCCCAAAGAACCCAGTTAGGAGACTGATCAAGAGGCAAGGCCCTGTGACTGAGAATGAACCGCTAGCGTTGTTATTCTATCAGACTTGTCAGATAGAGTCGGCTGGAAAATATGTCTTCTGGAACACCAGACCACCTTGGAAACGAGCAAAGATGAGCATTATGCTCAAGGCGGCCGAACTCACTGCTAACCTCAGAAAGAGCATTAGAGCTAAAGTTCGTTCAGCCTGGAAGTCAGAATATGACGAAAATTCTAAGGGCGGCTTTTACAGGTCGTTCAACAAGCCTGGCCTCTATGGCGATCCAGGCAACTACAGTCCTCATCGCAAAATCATGGAGAAAGCGAACCGTCACACCCTCAGCAAAGTGGTGCAATTGAGAACTAGCCATGGCGTTATTGGATCCTATTTCCAAAGAATAGGGGTCTCGGATAGGAATCACAAGTGCGAATGTGGCCAGCCTGAAACGGTTGTGCACCTGCCAAAAGACTGCGCCCTCTGCAAATCGGGGCGTACGCACCTGAGAACATGTTCCCCGGAGCTTGACATCAATGTCCTACTTAATACCAAAAAAGGTATTGAAGCGGTGGTCAAGTTTCTCGATTCGTCACCGCACCTTCTCAATTGATGGTCAGTTTAACAGCATAGCCTGTCAAGGTTTTACCGGCTTGCCCTCTCACTCAACATAACGCACTGAAATGACAATCATGTCGGGTTTCCCTTGACACACGGACTAAGTTCGTGGAAAATTCGGTGCCATCGAAGTGAATGAAATATATAGTGAATGGCGCATTCCCCGCTAAAGGGTTATTTTTGTTGTATTAATGTCTTCTGTATATAATTTTCAAATAGTTATAAAGACAATAAACTGATTATATATATATAAAGTGAGACAACACAAAGGTGGAATGAACAAACTGGGTCAATCTACTCAGGATAACGGCCAAACAGAACCGACAGCTTTACTGAGTCTAGCCCGCCCCGGACCAATCCACGATACTTGAAAAAGATGAGTGAGCACTGATAAGCTGTGGCCAGCATGAGTTGACCGCGACGCTATAGTTTGGAAGCCTATGGATGAGACGGAAGAGCACCCCCATCTCAAAACTTAATGCTTGGTTTCTCTTCCTCAAATATGTCAAAACGGCAGACCATCTGTTTTCGACTCAGAACAACAAAAGGCTGGATACAGCCCACTACGGCTTTAACCGTCTACTAAACCCCTCGATAACTGGAAATCCTTCACCACGGAGGTATGTGAGTAAATTGACCACCATAACACAGATGGCATATCTTCCTGCAATATTCCAGGATTAGAAGCGGACGTTTCAGCCGTTGAAGCTCCCTTCCAAGGGCAAACAGCTGCGTGTAGCCCCGAAAGAACAGGACTTTAGAAGCCAGCACAATATGTGCGACTGGTGTGGAAATCACTTCTAGGAGGTCGGGAGCTCCTGTGAGCTGCGCCTCCTATACACGGACGTCAGAGTCAACGACGGTGTGGTATTGGGTAAGAACCTGGATTTTCTGCGTAACCCTATGGATCTTACGGCGGTCATGATTTTTAATAACCCCAATCTCCGGTCCTCATTCCGAAAGAAAGAAAAGAAAGAGAGAGAGAGAGGGAAGGAACTTGTTATTGACAAAAATACACTAGGCATAGTGTTCCTACCAAAGGAGAGACTATTCATGGAAAAATTAAGGACGCGAGCGAGCGATATCAATACCACAATGGCTGAGGTCTCAAATGAAAATAGAGTCTAGGAGAAGTCCGCGGTGGAAATTGACCTTTACAGTCGCACCACTCTTGTCTCCGATGTCTTCATTAGGAATATTGGCCGAAACGATTTTGTCCATCCTCCAAGAAACCCAATGACTATTAAGGCACACTACCTCGACACTCTCATAGCCACAAACAGGGCAGTGTGGTTAAAGTTGAGACTTAACGATGAAATTATAAAAGTGATGGCCTACGTGGTGGAGGAGCCCTCATGGCCTGAGCTGGTCTTGGGAAATCCCATTCGATACAGATTTATTTCCCCTACAGGCTTTTATGAGGCTCGAGTTTGGAGCTAAGCTATCCAAAATTTAGGCTGTCCCTATCAGAATTGACATTCATGTTTCAGTCGGGCCACGAATCTCATGATGACGGCCGATGTTTAGTACTTTGTTTAATAAAAGTTTTTGATTGCTGCTATATTTGCAAGGGACCAAGATTCCAAGGCCGCTCTTGTTATCGCTAAAAACAAAACAAAATTTATATTGATTTTAAAATCTAGGAACTGATAGATCCATTTGAATACAAGACTGAGCGCCAAACCCTAGGTGCAAGCGGCAAAGAGCGGCAAAAAACATTATAATGCCGTATAATTCATAATTTTTATACTTTACTGAGCATTTCAAAACGCTCTTGCTGCTGCAGTAACTGAACAGATCCAGGGCCATGAAGATTCATTGAATTAATCTTAACAAGCTGATCTCATCTACTGGGGTTAATCTGACTGGCACGAAATGAGTTTAGGTCTGAGTAGTTGTCATTGGTAAAAATCTAAAGTAGGATTTCTCTAATTTAAACGTATGTCTATACATGAATGTGTTTTTATCATAAAAGTCCAACTTTATTTTAAAAAAGAATTGCCGATTAGATATCTTAACTCTTTACCGCCTATTCACAAGTTACGGGAAAATGGTTTGCAAGCTGTCGCATAGCCTAACTTCCACGTCGCTTATGAAATTTTTTGCTGCATAGCTGGTAAGACCGCAGTAGTATCTCTTTTTGCTTCAAATATATTCTTATTGAATACAAGCACGATAGCACTCAATGATGTCTGATGTTTTAAAGAAGCCGGTTATGTCAAATACACTTTGACTCTCAACTAAGGAAATTAATTTGAACAATATCTGTATTTCCTTAATAAGGAATTTTCCTGACCAAAATCGCCAGCTAAATTATACACATATTTACAAGAAAATACGTAGCTATGTGCCTTATTCAACTAATATCACTCTGAGTCTTATTTTGCTTTTTTCTTGATCAAAACTTGCTTGTAGTGCAGAATATCCTCTGAACTACGTTTGCACGCCTTATTATGCTGCTCTTTGTATAATTGCAACTGATAAAGATGCTCTAAAGCATTACTTACAGTAAATTCAGGAACTGATTCGATAATAGCAACATCTTCAACATCATTCTCAAGTTAAGCATCATTATAACCAAATCTTTTTGAATAATGTCATCCAGATCGTCTAGAAGGTGTGAGTGTAGAGAGTGAAGATTCTCACTTCTGGCAATTTTTTATTTTTCATGAAAAATTTCTTTTTTTTTTGACCTGCCATAAACCAAAAATATGACTTTTAGCACATGTTTACGAAGTTTTCCAGAGAAAAAAAACGACAGGCCTCCTTAACCCTGATTAGGGACTTCAAGAATTTTGCATGCAAAACTTATTCATAACGAGTTTGTTGTTCCCTTGGCAAGGAGATTTACATGAAATAGGCTCCCTTTTTTCCTTAATTGAGAGCTAGGGTATACTTTTCTGTTTTTCATTAACAATGAGATTCAATTTAAACATACTTTTTTATACTATCTGCAGTGCAAACCGATGTGTGATACGCTTTTTGAAATGCGAGGATACTTAAACAGGAACTTCCTTTAAGCGTTACGTCGTATCTTGACGAAAGAGATGGATCATGTTGTATCAGTAACTACTGAGACTCTGCCATGACATAACGACTATGTTGGCTTAGCTTTTACATCAAAATAAAACTTCTTTTTGTGAGCGTCAATTTCGCTTATAGGAAATCCAAAGGGATGGTAGTTTCTCGACTTGGATTTGAGAATAGGCCGCTTAGGGTTAAACCTTTTATGAAAAGGGTAGAGGTAGTCTTCCCGCAACTTCCAGTCAATTTTATTTGATGAGGAACCACCCATTTCCTTAATCTTAGAGAGCTGGTCAATAGGAATAGGCGTGTACTGCTTCTTCTCATCTAGATAGTTCAGTACAAGCAGGTACTGTGAGAGTAGAAGGTTAAAGTCGGTCTTCAGCCGCCTTTCGCGAAGCCTAGCGACAAGCTTAAGGTTCTTCAAAACAGCGTCAAAGTAGGAGCTGACAGCTGTGCTTTCCATTTTGAACCCTGGAGAAGTCTCCAAATTTGGTCCAGATGATTCAGTAGGTTCACTGTTTGGTCGATTCATCAAAATATACAGTGGCTTGTGAGATGGTGAAATCTTCATTTACTTTTATTTTATCTTTTACATGTGTGTGACCGTTTTTTATGAACCTAGCTCTATTTTGGCAGACGTGATTTGGCACATAGTCAAAGTAACAACAAGTCCCTTGATACCTTTTTAGCCAATAGCCAAAAATAAAAAAGGCAGTTGTTACAAGGTTAGGGGTGCCATTATTCCCCATATATTTCAACCTGAGCACACAGTGAACACCATGCATGGCAACTTTGCAATGCCGCGTTGTCGCAGCCTGAGCATCATGTCGTAACGAGCAACTTTGAAATGAATTCATTAATCTATCATGCGTTGATATTATGTGGAGTTTCCCTTTTGTTTATTTTTCATCTTTGGCATCAGCAGGAACTTGAGAATATTGCAGGTGGCAGCTGCTCTGGCACATTAAAGCCGACAAATTGCATAATGTAACGAGAGCAACAACGACAAAGACCGACACCGTGCGCGCTATCAGGGTGCACTGTCGCAATCTGGTCCAAGTTGCCCAAGAAAAAAAAAACTGTATGTAAAGAAAGCAGCTTAAAAAAATAAACAAACAACTAATTAATCAGTTTGTTAAAAATTCATACAAAGCAACTATAAACAAAGATACTTTTTTCATTTTTCATTTTATTTTTGGGTTTTCTCCCCTTGCAATTTCTTGACATGAATTAACTTCTCCTCCTTCTCCTCCTTTTTTCTTGTTTTCTTTCTTCCTCTCCATTATCACCAGCCCTCTCGTCAACGCGCTTGCTTTCTACTAGAATTCAACTTCTTCCTCCTCCCTCATCTGTTTTCAACACTATGCAATATATCAGAAATTTACAATGGCCCCATATACTTTTTATTCTCAACGTGCTACCAATGACTCCGCGCTCTCAGAGTCTGAATTGAGTCGCATGGAACTACTTGCTCTGGAAGCGGAGATAGACAACCAGTCAGACTCTGACTTTTTCGATATTGATAACGAGGAGTTCACCAAAAACGAAGAACAGGCCCTTATTGAGGATTTAACAGAGGAGGATTTCATTCATGATTCCCCACACCCCTTTGCTGAGAATGATGCCTCATTTATTGATGATAGTGAGTCGTCTGAATCAACAGATGAGGACGTTTCTGCTCTAAAGCAGCAAATCAGATCAAAAAGGGTATCCCCATCTAAAACCACAGAGATTATCATCTCAAACATCTCTAAACCTCCTATGCTGGCATCTTGGAAAGTTGTCGAGCGCCCGTTTGGGATCATAGACGGGCAATCTACTAAGTGTATTGCTACCACGACAATCAAGTCTCGTAATATTTCTTCTGATGATGATGAGGATGGTGATGAATTGGACCTGGAGGACTTTATTTATACTAATGACCTAGATGAAAATACGTCTAACATTAATGACTCTAAATCTTCTTACCTCTCTGCGCCGTTGTTTGCATTTAGGAACAGAAATACCAAGTACTTCACTCCGTCCCAGATAATGAGACGGCGTAAATCTTCAACTGCGGCCTATTCCCGCCGCAAATCCTTCATTTCTAAAACAAGAGCGCTGAAGAAGAGAAGAAAGAGTAGCAGTGCGGTTCTGGAGTTAAATGTATTTGACGATCTGGACGAAGATAACGAATGTCTGAGCCCTTTATTTGGTGGATTATTGTAAACACCGGGCCCCAAGCTCTTTGCAAGCACAACAAGCCAGTATAGCGACTGGGTAGCTCATTATATACTGTAATAATTTCAACAATATACTTTCGCAAACTACTCAGAATGTTGCACAAGTAGTGCTGTCCCCCTCGTACAGATTAATGGAGTCAGTTGTTTGAAGGTAGATTACATTTTAACAAATTCCTACCCAGCACCAAGTAAAGAACGCTGGGGGCCTTAAATCTGGCACCGCCATAGCCACTTTCTGTCAGTATTGTCATCACTACTGAGCCCACTGACACGGCAGTTAATGATACAATATCATCACTAGCATTGAAAATCAAAAATGAATGAGAAAAAGAAAGTATATAAATATTCAAGCGTCTATGAAGCCGTTTATTTTATATTTTCAAATCACTTAGAAACTTATCTTGAAGTTTCCATATTGATAACCTACACTGTCCACACTACCGCTCCTCAATTCAGCCTATATTATTATTGTATTATTATTCTTATCATTAATTTTTTTTTTATCTTTGAAATCACTATAACAACCCACAATGGTTCAGCAAGTTAAAGGCGTTGAAGGTTTTCAACAAAATTGTCAAGGAAACCAAGGGCCTAATAGCAGTCGACTTCTTTGCTGTCTGGTGCACACCATGTAAACATATTGGTCCTGTCTTTGAAAAGATTAAGATCGAGACCCCCCCCCCCTCCCTCCCCAATGCGCTTTTTTTCCCCCTCAAAGTTGACGTGGATGAGTCCAACAATACCGCTAGCAAGTACGGAATCACATCACTGCCCAACTTTATCTTTTTTAGACGGCGGGCGCATCAAAACCGTCATTGGTCCTACGGAGCACGAGCTCAGAGTTGTTATCAAGGAGCTTGCAAGTTTAGATTAAAAGCAACTGCCCATTTGTTTGACAAATTTTGGCAAATAATAGCCTTCATTCTTGTTATCCCACTTAAACATTCACATATAGAGGTAAGAAACAAGCTTATCTGTTGAGGATCAAACGTCGAATGCACAGGTTTATTGAAAAACCAAGCTTTCGTCTATCGGTTTGGTACGAATAGATACTGAGTCTCTGGATTTGTTTGTATTTAATCACCTTCTGTCCTTATTTAGAAGGAATCCAAATTAGTACAAACACATACCCTAAACCTGATACATAGAAACGCTAAGTGAGGGCAATTTGACCTCAGACCCAGCTCGTATTTCGATTTCGACGATTCTGGATCTCGAGGGTAACCGTTGATTGACATGTACCCAGAACAACGATCCGACTCAGATTATTTATTATATATTCTCTTTGATTTTAAATTGCCTTTATTTTATATAAATAAATCAGGTACCCTTATTTTCGTTAAGTTTTATTTTTAATTTTATTCTAACTTTTTTTTTAGTTTCTTCCATATATCTTATTTGAAATTTCAAAACATTTCATTTTCCTTCCTTCGGCTCGAAAAACTATATCGATGCGGAAACCTTTTGTGAGACTCATCAGTCAGACTGTTGAAAGGGCTCGTCTTCCCAGCAGGACTTTTGCGACAACCAGATCACAGCCGTTTCATCCCCCACGCAAACCCTCATGGGGCCGGAAAATCGGGGGTACTTTCTTAGCTGCTGGTACCGCCGCATACCTCTATGATATCACCTACAATGACGAAGCATTTACCCGCAGTCTGAGAGCTATTAGAATTCTAACACTTCTCGCGATAGATTACAAATTTAACTTCCATGATGATTATGAACTGAAAGAGCTACATTCCAGAAATGCTGAAAGAATATTTTACCTTTTAACGACCAACAAGGGCCTCTACGTTAAAATGGGTCAAGTACTGGCGCTACAGGGTTCCAGCTTTCCGCCAGTATACCAAGAAAAATTTGCCCAGCTCTTCGACGATGCACCACAGGATACGGAAGAGCAGGTGCGTACAACTTTTAGGCAAGATTTTAACGCTGACCCAGAAGAAATATTCAGCACGTTTGATTTCAACTGCATTGCCAGTGCCAGCATTGCGCAAGTTTACAAGGCTACCCTTAAATCTGGCGAACCTGTTGCCGTCAAAATTCAGCACGCAAACATCAGAAACCAAATCTACTGGGACCTCAAGGTTTACACCACGTTCATGGGTCTCTACGGATGGCTTTTCGATCTGCCAACAGGTGTCATTTCAAAGTATAACGCAGAGCGGATGGCTACAGAGACTGATTTTGAACTAGAGCTTAATAATGCCGAAACATCAAGAAATTTTTTGAATAGCGACAGAGCTCTGAGCAAGAACATTTACATACCTCAGAACTACCCCCAATACTCGACGCATCGTATCTTAACCAGCGAATGGATTGATGCAATTCCTTTGGGAAAAAAGAACCAAATCATCGAAGCTGGATTCGATATTCCCAGCGCATTGACCCAGGTCATTTCCTTCTGCAGCAAGCAAATGTTTGAATGGGGGGGTGTCCATTGTGACCCGCATCCAGGAAATATTATGCTTAGAAGGGTCCAGGGCAAAGAACAAGTTGTCATTATTGACCACGGGCTGTATGTTTACGAAACGGAGGAGTTTAAGGCTCAGAACAGTTTGTTGTGGAAGAGTATGTTTATATTAGACAGGGAGACGGTTAGAGAAGTGATTAGAAACTGGGGTATTGGTAATGTTGACGTTTTTGCATCTCTGACCATGCTGAAAAAGTACAATGAGAAAGACCAGAAAAAGTTCAAATCCGAAGCTGAGTACCAGAAACACCTTATTAACCAGTTCCAGACTATGATCCAAGATGTAAGTAAAATGCCTTTGATCTTGATGCTGCTGGGCAGAGCCACGGCAATTCTCCAGGGTTGTAACAAAATGTACGGCTCACCCGTCAACCGAGTGAAAATCATGGCTACCCAAGCATCTAGTTCGTTCCAGGACCCTAAACTATCAAGCTCATTTTGGCCTATCCGCTATTTCAAGCGCATTGCTGATCACGCCAAATTTCGATTTGCAGTTTTTTTGATGGACACAGCTTTCATGTTAATTAGGATCAGGCAGTTTTTCGCTTCACAAGAGAAAAAGGAGGAGCTTGGTCTGGAAGCCATCATTGAGCGCCAACTGTATGGGGGATAACTACCCTAACCCGTTAAATTTATAGAAGACACGTATAAACAGATTAAAACCATTAAGCGAGCCTTTTTTTATATTTTTATTTTTACTTTGTGGACCTTAACACCATTCTTGCACTTTTCAAATCACCATGAAGCTCTCGAATGTTGCGTTGCTGACTTTGCTGGGGCACTCGTCAGCTAAAATTCTCGGCGTAGCACCTGAAGGTGAGTAGTTTTTATCATAGCACATTCAATTGCAAAGGCTAACTTTTGTTGTTTTTAGACCAGGCTAAGTACCAGCCTGATGCCAACAACAATTGGGCCTGTTTAAGCCATCCCGACATTGTTCTTTCTTTTGATCAGGTCAATGATGATATTTGTGACTGTCCTGATAACTCTGATGAACCTGGCACGGCCGCTTGCCCTGGAAATACATTTTACTGCGAAAACAAGGGACATATCCCCGGAAGGCTTCCCTCCTCTAGAGTCAATGACGGAGTTTGCGACTATGATATTTGCTGTGACGGTTCTGATGAATTGTTGCTTTTTGAAAAGGGCCTTGTCCCCAAATGCGAAAATAAATGTAAGGAGATCAACGCTAAATACCTCAAGGAACAGCAACGCCTGAAATTGATCAAAGAGGCCGGCCTCAAGATCAAAAACGATTTAATTGAGAAGGCCCAAAAATTGAAGACTCGATTGGAACGGGAATTGCAGAAGAATGAAGAACAACTCAAGGCCCTAGAAATCAAGGTTGCTGAAGACGAAAAAAAGCTGGGCATTCTATTAGATTCTTCAGCTTCTGGTACCGAGCAGGCTATTCCAGAAGAATTAGTTAAGATCCAGAACGACCTCAGGGAGCTTGAAATTAAATATTCGGCTGCATTTGATGCGGTCAACAAATATGTGGCCAATGTTGCCATGTATAAACAGCTTTTGGAGACGATGAAGGCTGAGTACAACCCCAACTTTAATGACCCTGCAGTTAAGACAGCTATCAGATCTTTCGAAGAAATTACTGCGAACGAAGGTGAAATCATTAATGAAAGGTCACGCGCGCAATTAGCCAGTGGCCCACTCAAGTTTTCAGAAGTCATTTCTAATCTCGGTGAATACAGGCCTACATCCACGCCTCAAAGCACGGGGGAATTCTCGTCTTTTATTGACTCAAAGCTGAGATTGGTCAAACTGTGGCTTATTGATAATGGTCTTCTTGCTGACTCTTCATTTGATCCTTATAAATCTTCTTCGTCTGTTGACAACGCCGAAATTACTTTGTTGCAAAACATCGTCAATAAGAAAAAGACTGAACTTTCCAAACTGAAAACCGATATTAATCAACTGAGATCTGATCTTGCTTCTAGCAACTATGGAAGACGCGATATTTTGAGAAGTTTGAAGGACACTTGTGTTAGCAACAGTCTTGGTGAATACACATATGAGTTTTGTTTCAACGGTCAAGCTAGCCAACGTGGTCAGAATGGCCAAAGCACAAACCTGGGCAAGTTTGACAACATCAAGTACTCTGATAACTCTGACTCAATAATTCTCAACTTTGAGAACGGTGCCAAGTGCTGGAGCGGACCTATTAGAAGAGCTTCTGTCGAGTTGATCTGTGGTGACCATGATGAGATCTTGTTGGTCTCGGAACCTGAGAGATGTGAGTATTTCTTCAAGGTCTACAGTCCTATTGCCTGTACCGAAGACAAGGTTACAGACAGTGAAACCATTAGAGATGAATTGTAATTAGCTTATTATTATTACTAGTAATATTTATTTGTTACCATCTCTTCTTAAGATCAGTATTCAAAGACCAGAGTTTCAACTACCATAAAAACTCTGGGTAAAATTCAAGCCTAACCCCCAATTGACATATATAATTAGAATTGGACAATTTTCAGTTAGAATATATTTACAAGAGAATAAAAAAGACAAAAGCAGAACAATAATATTTACATAAAAAGGCAGAATTTAATGCTTTCTATTAATCATGACATGAGTCAAGTTGATGAGTGCAGATCTAGCATCAGAGTCCGGCAGCTTCTCGAGCTCTTTAATGGCATCATTAGCGTACTTGACCGCCAACTCACGAGTTCTCTCTAAACCACCCGCTTTTTCAACGTATTCTCTAGCCATTTCAACGTCACCAGGCTGGTTAAATTGTCTTCTAATCATATTTCCCAGCTCAGGATAAGTTTCCCATGCAAATAAAACGGGAGCCGTGGCCAGACCAAGCTTCAAGTCGGCACCCGCGGGTTTTCCTAAATTCTTCTCACTTACAGTATAGTCAAGCATATCGTCGACAATCTGAAAGCAAAGACCCAAGTTTTTACCAAAGTTGTAAGAAGCATCAACAATTTCATCACTTGCGCCCGAAAGTACGGCAGTGGCACGGCAGGATTTGGACATTAAACTGGCTGTCTTGAGATAGGTCTTGTGAATATAATATTCAAAGCTAGCACGATTAGCCTCGGACGTACTGTCAACAGCAGTGTTTTTAAGCTGCATAAACTCGCCCTCGACCAAGTTGGCCATGGTGGTCGAAAGCAGCTCAATCACCTCCGCATTTCGTAAACGTGAAATAGCAACAGATGCAGTACCCAGCAGAAAATCACCAGCAAGAATGGCCATCTTGTTACCGAACGCAATGTTTCCACTCGGGGAACCTCGTCTTGTCGCCGAATTATCAATAACGTCGTCATGAAGTAATGAAGCAGTGTGGATTATCTCGACAATCTCTGCCAATCGTCTCTGCTTTGGTGAGATTCCATCAATCGGTTCATCAGAAAGCTCGCTACTACCAGGCTTGAATGGGCTAAGTGCTCTTTTCAACGGATCAACACCATGCAAAATATTTAGCGGACTAATAGAATCATCAATGCCACTAGGCCTCAATTTTAAATAAGTTTCGTCGGAAATAGCTCTGGTCCGCTCCGACTTTGGAATAGCAGAAAGAGCTTTACTCAGAGTAAGAACAATCAGAGGGCGAACGTGCTTGCCTTCACTTTGAAAATAGTACATGGCAACTCGGTTTAAAAGAGGATGCCCCGAACCCAAAAGCTTGCCAATATCTAACGCAAGGGTCGACATCTCCTTCGCCACTATCGTGAAGGGATCAATTTCTGCCCTCTTTGACTGGACAAGTTGGGAGGCCAAGTTGATAGCATTGTCTAAGCTGTCGTTTGCATCTTTGACAGGCTTCATCGAGGCGGCCTCTGCCAGTGAGGATTTATACTTAAGGCCGTTAGCAATTCGAGCATTTCTAATTAGAAGACATCTTTGGTATTTCCCAAATTGACGAGCTATTGAATGTCGAAACATTTCGCCGTGTCTATGTAGTGGTTCTTTAAAATGGAAGAAAAAAAAAAAAAAAAAATTCAAAACCCGAGTTTTGACAAGTCTGAAATTTTGTAGGCAGAATTATTTTTTGTTTCGAGCTTTTCACTCAAAGAAGTCTCATGCTTTAGTGCTCCAATTAAAAGAAAGAAATAAAAAACAATTACGTAATTCAAATAATGATTCTTTAGTAATCACAATAGTTGAGTTCTGTCAACAATTGAGATCCCAATTTTATCTCAAGTTTTCTGACTTGGAAAATTGGATTTGAAACTTATAAAAATGCGCTAAGGTACTATAAGAAATATAGTAGCTTTGAATGCTTCAGGTAGTGGAAACAAGATTAAGCCTTAGAAGTTTAAAGACTCGAGTGTAGGAGAGAGATTACATACAATATTGGAATATATAGATAGAGATATTATGTATGTATACCCAAAAAACCCCAGTCCTTGTATTGCATTGAAACAGCAATATAATCGAGAGAATAAAAAAAAAAATAGATAAAGGGTATCACTAGGAAACGGGTGAGCACTTTTTTAAGGAGTGTCTTTTCATTTTGCAGAGCTAGTTTTCTAGAGAAATAAATTTTTTTCCGGAGCTTGATCCCAAGGTTCTTCTTGATACCAAAGTGAGCCTTAGAGCGGTAGTCAAGTTCTTAGATTCATTACCGCAACTTTTTTGCTGATGGTTCGCTTGATTACAACAGCTTTTTGAGGGTTTACTGAGGGTCAATTTCTGGTATTGATCTACTGAATGTCATGTATCGCAGGTTTCCCTTAGCACATGTGATTATTCATGAAGAACTCGGCGCCATCGAACGCTTGAACTTGAAATACGAGCTGAAACAGCTGCTTTACCAGTCTCATAGAGACGGATGGTTTTGAAATTCATATGCTCTTTGTATGTCACTTTGGTTTGTAATTTTATTGGTAATTATTTGATGTAAGAACAGTAAACTGATTGCCTATCTATCTAGGGTATCACCAAGAAAAAAAAAAAAAGTCATAAAACATGTAAAGCAGGGGTCGTATCAACAATAAATAGGCATAAAGCCGAAAAAAAAAACATGAAATGAAATGAATAATGATAGTAATAATGATAAACAATCATCCAGGTGGGCACCAGTTTTGTAAATCTTCCAGCAATGAATGCAACTGTGGACGGCGAAGAGGTTTCGCCAAAAAGTGGTTCATTCCAATAGCGAGACAGTCCTCGATGTTTGAATGATCAGTAAACGCAGAAACAGCAATGATTGTGCCTTGATAGTACAGTTCATTCCTAATAATCTCAGTGGCCTGCTTGCCATCAAGATTAGGCATTTGAATATCCATAAAAATAATATCAAATGTTTTTTTGTCTTCTTGCGTTTGGGTTTTCACTGCATCAACAGCTTCAACACCATCCTTTGCAACCTTCACATTGCTAATTCCTTCAAGCTTCAGCATCTTTAAAAGAACCTGCTGATTCACCTTGTTGTCCTCGGCAATAAGAACAGATAAACTATTAAAAGGTCTAGAAACACCTTGAGATTTCCAATCCTGAAGATCTAAATCTAAGGAAGTCGAGGGCTTCTCATCATGATCCTCACTCTCATCATGCGAATGGTCTGAAATTACTGGGAAGACCTTAGAGGAGCGAGAAGGTGAAATAGCAGTATTTGCAGATGTACTCCTAACCTCTTTCAGATCCAATACGCGAATGACATTGAGTGGGATAGAGAAGGAAAAAGTTGAACCTCTTCCAAGTTCAGAGTCTAATGATATCTGGCCATTCATCAGGTGCGCCAGTTGAACGCAAATTGATAAGCCCAAGCCAACACCACCTCTTTTTTCTGACAAGTCCAAATCTCCTTGAACAAAAGGCTCAAAAATTTTAGACTGCAAATGAGGTGCAATGCCAGGTCCACTATCTCGAACTGAAATAGTTAGATTAATTGAGTTAAAACGCGCTGGTAACAAAAAATCTGGAGATGATATTCTGGAGTTTAGTAAAAACTCGTCAAAAGAAGTCAAGTCAGCTCCCTCGAGAAGGCTAGCCGAGATATCAACAGCAATTTCTCCGTCAGAAGGGGTGAATTTGAAGCTATTTGAAACCAGATTCATGACGACCTGAAGAATGCGATTGATATCGCCCAGAAGTTCTAACCGAAACAAACTTTCGGTGTGCACTATAATAGAAAAGTTGATTTTGTTAGACCTACTTTGTTCATAAAAGATAGCATTCAACTGAGCAGTGACTTCGGCAACCAAGAACCCTTTTGGTTCTAGTTTCATATTGTCATCCTGACTTTTGGAAAATCCAAGTAGATCTGTTAGTAATCGAAGTAGGAGTTCCCCTGACTTGAAGATGATTTTAAGAGCTTCTCGTGTGTTTTTAGGATCTTTTTCTTCCATCGATACTGCTGCCATACCCAGAATACCGTTGAGAGGTGTTCTAAGCTCGTGAGTGATGTTTGCAATGAAAAGTGACTTTGCCTCATTAGCTGTTTCTGCATGAACTTTTGCTGCTTTAATTTCTTTCGTGCGCTGTACAACTCTCTCCTCCAAAACTGCATACTGCTTTCGAAGCTCCGATGTCATATCATTAAATGTTTCCGTCAGCTCAGTTAGTTCATCCTTAATATACTTTCTTGTAACAACCTGCTCAGGTATTCTAAATTCTGATCCAGTAGATAGTGTATGGGGTAATTGTTTTTCTGAAAAGCTACTGGGTCCATCAGGGTCCGGACGCTTGTGAAATTTGAAAAACTTCCAAAATTTGCTGTATTCTTTCGATTTACTGACTTTGCTGCTATATTGCTCGGTGGCCGTTTGAAGTCTGGTTATGGGCTTCACAACCCACCCTGAAAGAAGAAAGGTTGCAACACAAACCCCGAAGCCAATCGAAAACACACACACACACAATATACGTCTTAAAGTGTTGATCGGTTTGTACAAAACACTTTGAGATTGAACTATGAGTACACCCCATACCTTTGAAATCGATGCTACAGGAGCAAAAGCAACTGCGGCCTTTCCACAACATGTTAATTCGATATTGCGCGTGGTGCCCCAAATGCCATCTACTAGCGCAGAGTATTGAGGGGTTCGTGGTGAAAGATTATAATTTTTTCCAAAGCAGAAGGGGCAAGTATCAGATGGAATAACAAATGAGTAGTTCAAAGGGGTGGTGGTTTTTCTGGCTTGAGCTCGAGTCTGGTTTCCTGAAAGCCGGATTAATGTCATTTTCGTACTTTCTTCCAAGTTGAAATCTTTAGTAATGCTTAAAAGTGAGGTAGCATGTGATACGACTGTAAGATACCCTACAATATTCTGATAAAAGGTTTGATTGGTATTTTCAAAATCGGGAAGGTTTCTGGTAAGAGCACGCGTAAAGGATAAATAGAAAGTGCCGTTAACTTTCACAGGTCCTTTCAGATAACCACTTATTGAATTCACATATGTAATGTTAACTGAATCTGGATCATTCAGTGGAAGAAGTATGGACGGAAACTGAGATTGCAAAGTAGTGTCATTTCTTGTGCTGTTGAGGATCTTTTCAAAACTGTCCGAATAAATATAGCCCGCAACGGCATTGTCAGCGGATTCTAATATCTGATGAAATTCCTTGATGGAACTGGGGTCAATGAGTTGGTTACCGATGTAATAAGTAGACAAAATGGATTGTAAAAAACCTCTCGTACTAATTAAAATAATTTCTCCAAGTATTGCGTTTATTACTTGAGTAACTTGAGCTGCTTTGAGCCTTGCGACAACTGTAAGTCTTTCTGATCGTAGATCCAGCACCACGGAATGGTTGTTTACTGACTGTTGTAAATTGCGACTGTTAGAAGAAAAGGAGGGTGAAGAGAAAGACAGGGACGCAACTTACAATTACTACAGAAAGAACACCCAGACCAACCAAAGCTGAAATCACCACAAGGCAACAAAGCTGAAGGTTAATTCCAAAGTGAATTTTTCTTTTTAAGCGCATGTAGAAGAGACAGTAAATGTTTTTAAGAGTGATGTGTAGGAGCTTGGCTTGAAAACAGGAATGATGAAAAAGAAAGAGAAGGTTTTAAAATTTATTTTTGGAAACTCCACCTTTAAGGTTTGTTTGAGTTGCAAAGTTTATAGACATAAATTCTGCCATACAGGGCATAAGTATATACTGTGCATGAAGCCTAAGTCTTATCACACAAGAAAAACGGCATAAGGGCTGAGTCTTGAAGCGTTTAGCACTAGACCTTGTTCCGGCAAGAGCTGTCGTGACAGTACCTCAATAAATAGCTTTATATGTCACGCTCTACTTTCTGGCAAAAGTGCCAACCCGTGAAGGGGAGCCGTGATGTGCGAGTAGACCTTAGGTACGAGTAGAGAAAAAATACATTTATTCCTTGATTTTCTCTTAGACTTCGGGGGGAAAGACCACATTTATATATAATATGATTACTAAGCTCCTCAGGTCTTTAACGGCGACCAATACAGCGACGGGTTTCAAGGACACGGCCTTGGTTTATATTAGTAATTTTTTGAGAATTTATGTAATCACTTGTTTTGTGGTCAAAAAGTGTTAGAGCATCTACACTATGGTGTCATAACCCTTGCCCACCACACAGCAGCTGAATTACAATACACAATCACCAATTTATTTTTAAAAAAAAATTTCTTTCTTCCTACATCACACCGTAACTCTTCTTATTTTATTTTTTCTTTACTCAAAATACTTGAATTTGCTTTTATTTTTACCGCAAGTCGCTGGCATGTACATTGATTATTGATTAATATTTGCTTTGCTATTTATTAAGGTGGTGCCGGAGCTCAATTAATGAAGTAGCTTGTGGCTGGATTTTCTGTATTCCATACCACGGTTTTGTGGCCTCAAATAACACTTCTTGTGATTCATATACGTTTTCTGCAGAAAGGCAATTATCAAGAAACTGTTTAATTCCTTCAACCGGCGGTTTATTTATCATGGTTGATAAGTTAATTGGAGAATCTAAGTGTTTGATGGCAAAGTATGAAATTTTTATTCACAACATTATTTTTTTGCCAAAATATGTGTTTACGTAAATAACCATGAATTCTGTCAGAATTTACGTAAATAACCTAATATTAACCAAAAGCCGTGTCCTTGAAACCCGTCGCTGTATTGGTCGCCGTCTTTAACCTGACATTATATGACGTGAGTATATAGCTCACGGGATTACTAGGCTTAGATTACAAGGGCAATACTCAAAGAACGGAATGCTAAGTTTATTTTACTAATAAAACGCTTCAGCAGTGTCTTGGTTGAGGTCCTGTTCGGAGGCATACAAAAAATCGGACATTTGAAATTCAATTATTGTTGTTTTTGCTTTTGGATCTGACCATCTGCTGATATCGTTCTTTTTCTCTTCGTCCGTGCTTTTAACTATACGAAGCTTGATTGCAGGTAGCAGTGACTCGACGTTCAGTTACTCAACTTTGATAGCCGAATACCTACGCTGATATCTGTTTTAGCAATTCCCGCATTATTAGTTCTAATTTTCTGTGCAAGTGTAAGTATTATAATTAACCCTGCCGTTGTTCTTTGGTTGGTGCTTGTAGGAATTTCCGCGGAGTGAGTAGTGCTTTTATTGAAAATCAGACTCAGGAAACTGAGAAAGAGCCGGAGCAAGCTATTGCTAAAGTGAACATGAACGACCAGTCTCTTGATACTGTCCCTCATGATCAATAAAGGTATTACACGGGAAGCGATGCGCGGGCCCCTGCGAGTGGGCAGGTAAACTGCAATAACAAAACCGCTATTCTAGACGAGTTGTTGGAGGATAACTACGAAATTCTAATGGTACAAGAGCTGGGTCTGAGGGGTCGAGCTAAGCACCATAGCAGTTAGAATATAATATGTGTAACGGGGAGCCTTACAAAGTGTAAAAAATAAGAAATGAATTGTATATATGATTGGCTATTAAGACTGAAGACCAATGGAAAACAAAGTTCAAGCAATACCAAGTATCACAAGTTAGTTGTAGGAAGTGTTCCTAATAGTGGGTTCTTGATCATATAGTATAGGTTCTTGATGATAGTTGAAACCCAAAAGATCTTGTTAATTATTTATATCTATTGGCAACGAACTCTTTCCCTCAAACATAATGACATAGCAAATGCACAGGCAGTTTACTCCCATTTAAAAAAACTAACTGTTTAGAAGTTCAAGTGTGGAAACTTCACACTTCAGGTGTTTTAAAATACTTGATCAACCTGCTTCAGGTAATATTTCATGAAACCAGTGTCAACATGAAACAACAATCTTATTTGAAATAAATCAATATTAAACAATAATGTAAGATAACAATAAGAGCTAATTGTAACTAGTCTCGTCAGACCAACTCCGTTACAATATGTGACAAAGCTGCGGAGCATGTACGTGCTATAACGTTTGTCAAGAGGACGGTGGTACGAGACCGCCAGGTCGTCAAGGTGAAGAAGATGACTGATGCTAATCTAGTAACCATTAGCATTGATGGCTTTGAAGTTACAAACATTTACAACAGAATGTCTGAAGAGGCTCTCCCATTGGTGATGTTTATGGAGAAGTCTACCGAAAACGAAACTACAACAAGATTATTAGCGGGGGGTTTTAACATCCCCCACCCACGTTGACAAAGCACAGTCGAGCCTCAGCGAATTAAAAGACTGGCAAGAGACTGGATTAAATAGGCTGATGAGAATGGCTACTTTCTTTTCACTGACCCTGATGACCCCACTCACAAGAGTGGCTCAGTCATAGACCTCGTCTTTGGGAAAGAAACCGCTGGCTTTTGTTACTCTGAGAAAAGTCAAGACGTAGAGAGTGATTATTTCCTACAAGTTTGGCATTTGAATACCACGGACACTAGTCGGTGGGAATGGGGCGGAGGCGAGCAATTAACCAATTACGGTGAAGGGCTCAACAACAAGCAGGCAAACTGGGAGTTATTCTCAAGATCTTTAGGAAATGCTAGCAATGAGATGTTGTTGGCCTAATACAAACTGCACAGGCAAAAGGACGACTGACAAGCTAGCTAAGTCACTAACGGTGCTTATCAGATTGTGTCTCTGGGTTTCTACTCCAAAAATAAGACTCATAGAGCGCAGCAAACGCTGGTGGACATACAACCTCAAAACTATGAGAAGCAAGTACAGAAAGTTCAGACAACAGGCTACACGTGATCCAACTCCGGAGAACCGACAGCAGGCCAAGGCCAGTAAACAAAAGATTCGAGAAGCTATACTTGAATCTAAAAGCAAGTGCTAGAGCCAGTTATTATGCATCAGGAACTCTGATAACTTGTGGGATGTGTTGCCGTATGCTAGAGGGGTAGAATCCAGAGGGGTTACTTTGGAGCTTATGAGGAAAAGTGGCACAATAGCAACTAGTAAAATCGTTGACACGCTGCTTGCTAAGCTTTTTCCAACCAAAGCCGAGTCACGTTCGTATACAGTTTCTTTTTGCAGAGAAGGAGACGGCAAGTGGCCTAGGCTCAAAGTCAGAGAAATTGAAGAAGCCATATCGACTCAGTTTTCGTACAAGGCCGCTGGCCCTGACGGAGCCAATACAATTGCTATCAAGCATGCCTGTAAGGTCAAACCATTCAGGGCCCTCCTTGTCAGACTTTTAGGGACTGTGTGAAGATAGATCAGTACCCTAAAGCTTTCCGCCAAGGGTACAAGGTGGTTCTAAAAAAGAAAGGAAAAACTAAAGATCTGGCTAAATCTTACCGGTCCATCACTCTTCTTAACTACCTTGGTAAAGTATTAGAAAAGATTGTGCAGAGAAGGCTTTCGACACTAACTTTAAAATCTATTTAGAGGCATCATTTTGGAGCCCGTAAAGGGTATTCAGCTGTAGACGCGTTGGATAGCTTGACGCACTATGTTGACCAAAACATAGTGAAGAAAAAAACAACTTCAATTTTAGCAATTGACGTTAAAGGCGCTTTTGAAAATGTTGACAAGAAAGTCTTGGTTAAGGCCATGGAGAAAATGGGTCTCCCCCAGGCTGTCACGAGCTGGGTATCCAGGTTTGTGACTGCGAGGAAGACAAGCCTTATCTTTGATGGGAATCTCTCTGAAGCAAAAAAAAAAATGGAAACAGGCATACCGCAAGGTTTGCCGATCTCTTCCCTGCTGTTTCTCATATGCACGAGCGATCTCTGCCGGACCAAATGCAACGCTGGTGTTAGAGTGATTGGCTTTGTTGACGACATCACTATCTACACAAGTGGAAGAGACGCTAACAAGAATGTCACTAAGCTTCCGGATGTACTGAAAATATTTCATGACAGGGTCGTAGGGTCTCACACTGAATTTGATTATGGCGATTAGCTCGGCTTTATCCGTATACAACTTTGCTTCCCCGGCAAGAGAACAAAAGCAAGAAAGTAGAGAAGGAAGCTCATTGTTCCGGTAGATAGTGCACCGAGAAGACCTGGTCAAGGCAGCTCAAAATTATTAGGTGTCACTATTAGCCGCACTTGTTCCTTTGCGGAACACGCTAAGAACATGATTTCTAAGGCTACCAAAGTGGTTCGCGCAATAGGAAGACTAGAAGGTGTCCTTAGAGGCATTACTGGTTCGACTATAAGTCAACTTCACGTCTCATGAGTTAAGCCAGTCATGGAGTACGCTAGCCCAGTATGGTATCAAAGAATACCGAAGACTGACAAGGACAAACTTAAAAGTATCCAAAATCTTGCTCTAAGGAAGACCTTGGGCGCTTTTAAAACAACTGCAATCTGCTTTTTACAGCGGGACGCGGGTGTCCCACTTTTCTGCAAGCTTGCTGAGGAACTTCGTAAAAGATTTTCTTTGAGGGATATTAGCCCAAAGAACCCAGTTAAGAGACTGATCAAGAGGCAAGGCCCTGCGGCTAAAAATAAACCGCTATCATTTTTATTCTATCAAACTTGTGAAATGGAATCAGCTGGAAAGGATGTTTTTTGGAATACCAGACCACCTTGGAAGCGAGCTAAGATGATCATAGTGCTCAAGGCGGCCAAAATCACTGCTAACCTCAGGAAGAGCATTAGAGCTCAAGCTCGTGCAGCCTGGAGGTCAGATTATGATGAGTGTTCTAAGGGCGGCTTTTACAGGTCGTTCACAAAGCCTGGCCTCTATGACGACCCAGGCAACTACAGCCCTCTTTGCAGCATCATGGAGAAAGCAAACCGTCACACCCTTAGCAAGGTGGTGCAATTGAGAACTAGCCATGTCACTATAGGATCCTATTTTGAAAGGGTAGGAATCTCAAATATAAATTACAAGTGCGAATATGGCTAGCCTGAAACGGTTGTGCACCTGCTGAAAGACTGCGCTCTCTACAAATCGGGGAGTAAGCGCCTGAGACTATGTTTCCCGGAGCTTGAAATCACTGCTCTACTTGATACCAAGAAAGGCATTGAAGCGGTAGTCAAGTTCTTCGATTCGTCACCGCACCTCCTCAATGAACGGTCAGCTTAACAGCATAACCTGTCAAGGTTTTACCAGCTTGCTCTCCCACTCAACATAACGCACTGAGGTGACAATAATGTCGGGTTTCCCTTGACACACAGAATAAGTTTGTAGAAAATTTGGTGCCATCGAAGTGAATAAAATATATAGTTAATTGCGCATTCCCCGCTAAGAGGGTTATTTTTGTTGTATTAATGTCTTCTGTATATAGTTTTCAAATAGTTATAAGAACAATAAACTGATTATATATATATAGAAAGAAAAAGAAATTGTACAATCAGAAATACTGATAGTTATATATACTTGAAGTTCACTATAGTTTACCAAAGAGGTAATAACTGTTGGAAGTTTAGGGTTGTCACAGAGTGCAGAAACTGACACTGCGGCTTTGCAAGCTCTTACCTATTTAATAGGTGTCACGTGATGGTGACGGAGCACAAGATTACTACGCTCAAGTATTGAAACAAGGGAAAATGAGTTTATTTTACTGTTTACAAAAAGTTAGCAATGAAGTGGTTTAGAGTCTTGGGTTCAAGGACGACTTACAGAAAAGGATGACTTTTAGTTGTCCGACTCTAGACGATTGCGTGTCTTGGTGATGAACTTGGTTTACGAGTAATCTCTCGCAGGCGTGGTGTTGCGGGAATATGAAGCAAGAGCACTGCGATGTTATGGACAGGCGTTTTGTGTTGCGTGAAGATGAAGCAAGCGAGCGCTGTCAAAGAGAGAGAGAAAGAGAGGGAGAGTTGTTGTAAGAGAAGATATCGAGGGTGAGTAGACCGGAGAAGATGGCGTCGTTTTGTACCTCCTCTCAGAAGTTGAAGGGACGAAGGGGGTTGATATATTCCCTCAGGGTTCTTCAACTTTATTGTCTAGGAGTTACGTTTTCTCGCCATACGTCTATCTAGGATATCCAACAACTCTCTTCCGCCGTGTAGCCCTCGGACGGATGGGCCTTTTATTTATTGTTGTATATGATTATGAGGAATATTATGTGACTTTAAGGTTTTTGAGAAGAGCAAGCAACCTTATGTGGCGGTAACTTTCCTGGAGGTAAGTGTGCCGTGACAGTAGGTTAGACAAAACTACATTTATATAAGTTTTTCTTGTTTTTCTTTTATATTTTGTATTTACTCCTATAACGCAAATTTCATTGATTTCATTAATTCATATGTTTGTTATATTTGTTTTGCCATTTCACAGCCTCTCCATCAACAATGTCGAATCTAGCGCTCACTGTTCAACAAAGACTTAGGCTAGTACACCGGTATCGTACTTAAGTGCCAACTGCCCTGTCAACTAGCTAACGACCTGTGCACTGAAAAACCTTATTTAAGAACTGGTGGCACATCTGAATCTTCAACAAGCAGCTCTATCAACAATAGACGGAAGTTCGGGAATACTACATGGTAGTGGTTAAGAGGAAGGGAAGTAACTCGTATCTCAAAATGCTTCACTTTGCATGAGCTCAAAATTAGGCGAAGGATCACACAATAACTGAAAAAAGTCTGTCTGAAATGAACTAGGCTCACATGGCACAAGTTCTATGTCAGAAAGCATAACTTATTGATCTTTCTCTGTGTATATTTCTTCCCTTTGATCCAAGCTGTACTCTATATCTGTTGAAAAGTATAATCAGTTTACCAATAATTCATATCACTTGTTAGATTATACTTTTTTTACTCTCTCGAGACCTATTGCGTTATGATTTTTTATGGGGGTTAACTTCAAACCATATTTTGATTCAATGAGAATGTCATGTGATTTCATTGTTAACCTTATTAACCCTAACTGAAGTCAGGTGTTTATATAGGTTAGGGCACTATCTCTGAGGTCTATATAAACCCAATACAATACAATATATTTTTGCCCAGTCAGTTGGCCGTACTAAAAAAGTACTTAATACAATAAATCACAAAATGAAAAATAAATCAAAATGAAAAAATAAATCAAAAATAAGAAGTAAAACTTTAAGTTCTCCATGAAGACTGATATTCACTTAAGATTCCGTTTAACCAGCTTTCTCCTTAAAATGCTGTTACACCTAGCCACTTCCCGGATTGTTGAGAATTCTCGTCTCAATACTAGTTTGTCAGTATCAGACCTCCTAATAGAAAACAACTTAAAATCAAGTCAAAAAAAATTGTCTGAAGTGATAATCTACAATGGTTTTAACAAGCTTCTATAAAGGGGCTTAACAATGGTATGAGAGCGTCGAAAGAAATTCATCCTTTAACTTAAAGAAGCTGACAATTATTTTGAGCCCTTGTTTGGTGTTGAGCAGCACTGAGAGGTTTAGTGCTGGGGAAACCTGTTTTAACTCTTGCCTTAAGTTGTCAAAATAGAAGCACTCCGTAAGAATATGCCGTATAGTTTGAGGTCACCACATTCACATTCTTAAAAGTCTTGTGATATATTGAACCTCTCGAACCACTTTTTAGTTAAGCCATGACCCGTACGTAGTTTTGCAATACTTGTTTGGTAATTAGCTTGGGAACTGCCAAGCTGACTTGGGCTTCGGGTACAATGTTGCGATACCATTCATGCTTTCCCCGTTTACCTGAGTCGTATTGGCGCTGCCACTCTTCTAGTAATGCTTCAACCGCTGTCTTTTTCACTTCCTTAGTTATTGACCAAAACTTGTGCCATTTTTTATTATATTCTCTGTTATCACGGTCAATAATCTAGGGGGTTTTCCAGGCGGCAGATCTAGTGTCCTCAGAAAATTTGGATTACACAAGCGCTTCATATTGTAACCTATTGGGGATTTCTCTTCAGTAACATTGGAGAGCTCTCTTACCGGATTTTGGTTGCTCAAACCATATTTGAGTCTTAATGACTTCATAACTGCTAAATACTCAAATCTCAAGTTCACTGGGGGAACTGCCGCTTCAATTTCGAAAACCTCAAAGGGTGAAGTCCTAACCTCACCAAGTGCTTGTCTCAAGCAATTGCTTTGAATGCTTCTAAACTTATCTTTATCTTTGGCTTGGGCTGCAAAGTGTTGGAAGTTTAGGGTTGTCACAGAGTACAGAAACTGACACTGCGGCTTTGCAAGCTCTTACCTATTCAGTAGGTTAGACAAAACTACATTTATATAAGTTTTTTTTGTTTTTCTTTTATATTTTGTATTTACTCCTATAACGCAAATTTCATTGATTTCATTAATTCATATTTTTGTTATATTTGTTTTGCCGTTTCACAGCCTCTCCATCAACAATGTCAAATCTAGCGCTCACTGTTCAACACAAAGTTTCAAACTTCAAAACTATATTTAAAGATGGGCCTAACGCAGGCCAAGAACAGGCTTCTAATAGCCATACCAGTCATACCCTTCTGTTGAACGTTGCTGAGTAAATCTGACATTGTAATGAAGCAGTGAAAAGTAAATTAAGAAAAAGACAAAAGTAAATAGATTGAATATTGGTAATTTATGTGTTATAGAACAAAATAGTAATTACATAAAAACAGGAAAATAGTATCACTTATATATTTGTAGAACAAAGCCAGTTTGGGTGCAAACTGATATTAGATATGTCAAGACTTGGGCTGGTACACCAGTATTATACTCTGGTGACACATTTCCTTTTTCAACATATACGACTCTGTTTTTTTATTTTTTATAAATGTTACTAATACTGTACCAGAGTAGGTATGATGAGCCCTTCAACCATTGGTTTATATTATATTTATTGATTTCATATTTTCCAGTCTTGATGGCCAATAACTTAGATCCCTATAATAGACTGATGATCAGCTATAACTTAACATACATTTATTCATTCAAGCCCGCCATAGACTTGCAATACATAAAACCTAGTGAACGGCTCATAACCCTATGAACTATTAGTTCCCAATCAGGATCCCAGTAGTCAGACTAACGAATCAACACTCTACTAATCTATGAGGCCCACTCTAATTAGAATACATAATATTCTAACAGTACTTTCAGGGATCCCTTTTGTCGTGAAATATTTATCTATATGATTAAAAACCCTTACCAGACGTTATTCTAAGTCTGTGACTAGCTTATGATATTTAAATATTGTTCGATAGATGTTCCTGGTAGTATGGTCTTCGTCAATATATTAATATCCAATTAGCTTCCTCGGTTAGATCCTCATCTAACCAAGTATAAACATCCTTCGTTACACCTACGTGATTCTCTGTTTTGCTCTCACTAACCTTAGTCTGTTATCTTACGTGGTAGCGTCAAATGATTTTTCAGATAGCCCTCAGAGATTTTTCTATTGGCAAGCCCTCCTGCTATTTGGGAAAGGTTGACCCTGCTTCACTCAAAACTTGGATCTCCGAGATTCCTGGAGTTTGCCGTATCTTTTTAGCTGACGACAAAAATAAGTGAGTCCATTACGCTAAGCAGAACATGGCTAGTCATACTATTGAGTGTTACATTTCTCGTAATTGTGATGATGTTGATGTTGATTAAAGTTAACGATTTGAAAGCTCAATTCTTCCCTCTCGACTACGACTGTTTCGTCAAGAAGGCCTTTGATTTCATCAAGTGTGACACAACCATCAGCGATTATAATCGTCGTTTCGGCAACATTATGACTGAAGTTCCCGAGTATTACTGCCACCAGGAGATTTGTAAAAACCGTTATTTGGAAGGTTTTCCCCATCAGGTTTGTATGTTTGTGCGCCCGTTCCGCCATCAGTCCCTCCGCGAAATTATGAAGGCTACCCCACAGTGGGAATCTGGAGTTAAACTGAACAACACTTTGTAGAAGTTTATGCCTACTGAAGTCTACTGCACTAGAGCCGACACACTTTCAGTGAAGGAAGTGTGGATGCTGAGAGATGTATGTGGTTAGATGAAAAAGTATGAAGATTGATTAATTAAAGAAAAGAATTATAAAAGTTATGAAAGTTGGAGGAAAAAGATGGGCTTATATAGACCTGAGGGATAGAACCCTAACCTATATTACCACCTGACCTCAGTTAGGGTTAATAGGGTTAATTATAAAATTACATGACAATCTCATTGAATGAGAATGTGGTTTAAATTAACCAACATAAGAAATCTCAATACAATAGTCTTGAAAGAGAAAATATAAGCTAACATGTAATATAAATTAATGTTAGACTGATCGTACTTTTCAACACTTTCCCTTTTTACGAAATCACCCAATAAATTTTACCTGCGATCTCACTGCATAGAAGCCGCAGGTCAATGAAGTGGTGGTTCCGTAAAACACAATATAAAGTGAGGAGACTCAAAAAAAGTTGGTCAGGAAAAAGAAGACCGAGAACATGTAAGTCATGAATAGACATGTAAGAAAGTGTGGAAAGAAAACAATTTTTGTTCCAGCTTCTGATTTGGCATATTGTGTATTGAGCTCAAGAGTTCATTTACTGACAATAAGGATTACTAATGTAATACACAAAAAGCAGAAAGAGTAAGAAGCAATCACAATCAATTATGATGTCCTTGATATCAGAAATTTTGAAGAAGAAATGGAAACAGGATAAATAGACATGGGACCAGGTAAACACATAATAGGGGTCAGCTTTCAATAAAATAGAAAACTGAGAATCCCAAGAACAAAGTGTGAAATGCTTCAGTAGTAGCCAAGTCAGAACAAAAATAAGAAAACCAATTTTTGATTGAAGAGAAAAAACAGCATAATAAACTTTTATAGCTGTACCAGAGATACCAGACACAGCTCTAGAGCTAGGCTTGAGAGTAATAAACGAATCTGATAGAAATGGAAATAACTCATTGAGCCCATTCCAATAACAGTTCAGAAATACACCAAGGAACCTTATAGTTGGATAACTATTATCAGGTATAAAAACTAGAGTCCAGATGACTATTTGCTGGGTCTGACATTGCAATATTGCATCTTTTAATGTACTATACATCCGGATGATGGTAATCTGGGGCCACACACGTAACGTTGGTATGGGCAGGTTAACAAAACCTGAGACAGTAGAATGTTCTTGACATTCCAAAGGATGTAGTAACAAATGAATTTGAAATATTTGTACCAGTCAAAAAACAAAAGAACATTGAGAGAATGAAGAAATTCTTTTAATAACATAAGAGAGAGAGAAGAAACATTGAGGAAATAAAGAAATTCTCCCATCCACAGAAGACAGTAGAGAATATTATTTTTCCAAGTATGCAGTAAAAGGTAACACCTTCCCCTGAAATGGTAAGGAAGTAGAAAATCCTTTCTTTTAAGTGATAAGATAGAGAATACTTCCCCTCAAATGGTAAAGAGATAGAGAATCCTTCCTCTCAAATAGTGAGAATATAGAGAATCCTTCCTCTCAAATATTTGGAAGAATAAAGACTACTGGCTGTTATTCAGATCATCCTTTCAGAAATGCCTGGCTGTCACATAGACGTGGGTTAATAATGTAGATAGGCAATAGGATTGTACTACCCACCAAAACAGAAGATAGAGCAAGGGGTGACATTGAAAAGATGTGATTGAAGATTTTGACTAATGGTAAACAAAGATAAATGGGATAGTGCAATCAAATATTTAGCTGGGACCATACACCTAACATTGGTATGGACAGGTAAAATGAAAAAGAATCAGACTGCAAAAATAAGGCGGACAATGACCAACTACAATTTTCCGTAAACATGGTAGTGGTTTTGGTCAAGGTGAATAGCCTTTGCTTTTGCTAATAAATTAGCCAGGATAACATAGACCTGTGAAGAATTAATCCTTCAAAGAATAATACAGCAACAATACCAAAAGAAAGTTTAAAAACTTGTTCTTTGGTACCTCGTGCATATCTGAAAACATTGATCAGAAGTCACAATTACCGGAATCAATCACCTCAAATATGTTAACACAAAAAATCAGATCAGTAGTACAGACAATTGAATGTAAAGTCTGTCTGAGTTATTGTAAATCAACAGAGAACATTCATAATGTCTGGAAACATGAAAGTGCGAAATGTAAAAGCATATACGAGTTTTGGACTCCATAGATTTTCTTTGTCTATTCTTGAAGAGAATGGAAAATAGACAAAAGCTCAAACATTGTTCCCCTGAGCCATGAATGTTTGAAACTAATATATAAAAAAGATGGCGAAATAGTGGATATTCATGGCTCAATATGACGTGCAAGACTTCCCCTGAACCAATAATGAGTGTACACTTGATAATAACACATTGATCTTTATATGAAACCATAGTTATAGTAGAACAGAGAATGTTGACTAACAAAAGATAACAATATGATTTGACAGAATAGAGAGAAGTTGATGTCACGTACGTTGGTGAGTGACTGATGTGCTGTGATCGAGTTAAAGCACATTTAACACTGGGAATCAGGATAGAATTTGTCGAAGAAGCTAGCAGATGCAATGTATGAACAAAGAGACACACACAAGAAGGGGTGCATATAGAATATGCCAAGCAATTCTTCCCCTCAATGTAAAATGACATACACTAAAGAGAAAACAATCGAAAGAATGTCGAAGAAACCGAGATAGAGTAACACAAAATGCTATGAAAACACTGACTGAGATGGTTAGGGTAAGATACCAAACATCAAAGTGACTCAGTGGTGCAATGGGAAGAACTTCAGGCAGTGGTGAAAAAATTGTCGGTGGTTCGACTCCAAGGTGACACAAAAAATCTTAAGATTTTCAAAATATTTTGAAAATCTTAGGTAGCGTATATGGACCTCATAACTTGTAGAAGTTTATGCCTACTGAGGTCTACTGCACTAGAGCCGACACACTTCCAGTGAAGGAAGTGTGGATGCTGAGAGATGTATGTGATAAGATAAAAAGTATGAAGATTGATTGATTAAAGAAAAGAATTATAAAAGTTATAAAAGTTGGAGGGAAAAGGTGAGTTTATATAGACCTGAGGGATAGAACCCTAACCTATATAAACACCTGATCTCAGTTAGGGTTAGTAGGGTTAATTATAAAATCACATGACAATCTCGTTGAATGAGATTGTGGTTTAAAATTAACCAACATAAAAAATTTCAACACAATAGTCCTGAGAGAGAAAATATAAGCTAAAATGTAATATAAATTAATGTTAGACTGATCGTACTTTTCAACATTCTTCTCTAAGTTTCCTTCGGCTCATGTCTTGACTGACAAAATCTCCTACTGCCGCTGGCTCAATGTAGTCTGCTACTACTTCTCTCGTGTCAATCCTGCCCTTCCCCTCTACATTCTTGACAACCAGATCTCAGCTACCGTCTACCCCACTCAACACGCTGATTATATCAGTATCTGCAACGCTTTCTTTTCCGATTGCCTCACTCACCTTGTTTCTGAGGACATCTTGGACCGCATCAATGACGAAGCGCTCTTTGGAAAGGATGCCTTTGACTGGATCCATCAGACGTTTGGTGTTTGCAACAAGTTTGATATCTACTTCGCCATCAAGGAATGCTACGG
>JAJMRT010000441.1:0-18970 GCA_030558065.1 Geotrichum phurueaensis | reverse complement strand
AAAAAAAAAAAAAAAAAAAAAAAAAAAAAAAAAATTATAATAATAATAATAATAAAATAACAAGTTTTCTTTTTCTTTTTTCTATTTTACTCTTCGCTGACATCGCCTTTAATTTTCTGCTCTTCGTGTTCGGCCTCGGCCATTCTCAGGAGCACTTCGATATCATCGTCATTGAGATCCTCACCATCCTTGGCCTCGCCCTCAATCGGCTGCACGTGGGTAAGAATGAACTGGTAGACATAGTCCCAGTAGTTCGGCTGCAAAACGGTATTGTTGTGGGCGCCCTGAGGCAAAATGCGGAAAAGCTTGCGCTCGCAGGGACAATCATCATAAAGCTTACGGAAATGCTTGGGCGGCACAATCTCATCCTGAGCGCCGGCTAAAAAGAGAATGGGCACCGTAGGATTAACATCCTTAATCGCCAAAATCGTCTTTTCACTATTCCATACCTCGGTTACAAGAAACGATAGTGGTCGGAAGATGGGTAAGACTGTGGGAATGAGTTTGGGGATATTTAAAAAGGTGTTTTCAAGGATAATTCCCTGTAAAAACCCGCGCGACTCGGGCAGCGTGGCAAAATGAATGGCAACAGCACCGCCAAGCGAGCGGCCGTAAAGGACGAGCGAGGTTTCCTTGATCACGGGATGGTCCTTCAAGAACCGCAGCAGGTACTGCGAGTCAAGCTTAATCCCCGCCTCGCTAGGCTCGCCCGTGGAAAGCCCGTAGCCACGGTACGAGTAAGTTACCACGTTATACTTCATTTTATTGTAAAAAAGCTCGGCAATGGGCAGCGTGTGGCCAATGTTGCCGGCGTTGGGACCCAGCATCAAAACGGTCTTGCCTGTGTAATCGGGGCTTTTATGATCCTGGAGCATAATGAACGCATGCACTTCAATGCCATCGGCAACGGGGAGGCGCACCTCCTCAAAGGGCAGGCCGTATTTGCTGGGTTTGTCAACCTCCGTACGCGAGCCAGAGGGGTGGTAGCTGGGGTAAATGAGCCAGCGCTGCAGCTTGTGGATACCCCAAGACGAGCCGAGCAGGAAAACCGGCAAGATAGCAATGCTACTCATCAACAATTTGGGGTTGACGAGATCCATGGTGGTTAGTAGCAATGTACGATAAGCTAAGAGAACGAAATATGAATTTAAAAAAAAAAAAAAAAAAATCAAGAGGCCGCAAAGGAGAAAAGAATGTCACAAATAGGAAAAAAAAATCTATAGTTTGATTTTTCAGGGATAGCAAAAAAAAAAAAAAAAAAAAAAGTGAACGATAGTGACCAAGTTGTACGAGCTTTTTTTTTCTTCTTCTTCTTCTTTTTTGTTTGGGCTCTTTTGTGTTAGTTATTTCTGCAAGAAAAGGGCAATTTGGCCGTTGAGGACAAATTCCAGTGTAAGTTTTTTTGACAATTTTTGTATGGTGTCTTTTCAGGGACTTTTGCAACATTCACATCATAGATTACCCGGCAAAAGAATTGCCAAATTTACAGGACATGATACTTGTTTCCGTCGTTGTAGGCCAGTTGATTGAAACTACAACACAAAACTTGTCACTTGGTCTTTGTTATTTGACATTTTTCCTCTCTTTCAAGTTTATTTCCACAAACTTTCATAAACATCATAAATTCATTAAACTGTTATAAAATGTACAGTCTCATTACATCATTCTTCTCTCGCAATAAACACTTAACTGTGAATAATAATAAATAATCACAACAATAAAAATTATCTGTGGTCTTCACTTTTTGAGTGAAGGGCTCCGGCGCCGCCGACATACTGGTTAACTAGGTCATGGTAGGACCGAGTCATGTAGTGCATCATGTGGTCGGAAGCCTTGCTAGGCATGCGGGCTGCACGGTACGGCACCTCAAAGTTGTCAAAGTCGCCAGCGGCCTCATCTATAAATTTCTCAATCTCCTTTTTACTCCAGATCTTGTCCTCTTTGAGCAGATTACCGAGGCCAGCCTCCATAAGCATAATCTTCTGGATGCGGATGTCCGTGAATGAAGGACCCATAAGAGTGCTAATGCGTTTGAAGCGGTTTTCGTAGTCCTCCTCGACAATTTTTTGAAGCTTGGCTTTTTCTTTAGGCGTGGGTTTGTCGTTACGCCTCTTCAATGATCTGAGGTAGCGCATCTGTATGGCTTGCGGCGTATGCCGGCGGTTGATAAATTCTGTAACTTCATGCCACTTGAGACGTCCATACTCACGCAGAAATGCTACCTTGTCATCATCGCTCTCTGACCAGCGCTGGACTTTGTTCTCCTTGGGATCTCTACCTCGCGTGCTTTTGCGCTTGCAGGGCAGGCTGGGCTTGCTCACCCGAGTCTGTGTGAGCGTATCAGAAAAATTCTGGCCGTTGCCAGATACATCTGCGAAATCTTCGGCTTGGCACAGTGTCGCTTTGTAACCATCTAAATCAGAAAATATCATAGCCCGTGTGTGCCAGGACTCTTCAACGAGGGTTGAGCCGTCTATAGTATGCTGGGATGTCCGCGGCTGCTGTTGTTGTTGAAGTTGCTCGTAGTGTTGCTGGTGAATTGACACAGAGTTGACAGGGTTGAAAATATTTAGAGCAGGCTTTTTGTCTTCGGGGCCGGCTTCACGGACAATAATAAGTGAGGGAAAAACCTGATGGTCCTTGACTCTCTCAGGTGAGTCGTTCCTTTCTCCCCAAAGAAGGCTGCTCTGAATAGTATTATGATCCATATTTTCCGCAGGTCCATGTACAACAAGAGGTTGAACTTCTGACTGTATGGTAGGCAATGGCGTAGCAGGGGCCTTTGCCCATCTGGCCTGTGGGTCATTTACCTGAGTTTTGAGCTTGGGAAGTGTGGGGGTTAATGCTGCGTCAATAGCGGGAAGATTTTTAGAAGACGGGGTCTGCGAGACTTCCTTGCAGATGCTGGGTAAACGAAAGTCATTGTCGCTGGCACTGACTGTTTCCTTAGATCGCCGATTGGTACTCGGGCTTATGTCTTCTTTTTTAAAAGCCGGATCCATTTTTTTTAGCAATATTTTAATGTTATTGCTAAATGAAATGGAGTAATTTGTTAAAATTCTGACCAAGATCAGGAAAGATAAAAATTGGAAGACAGGGAATGGTTATTGGAATGATTTATATAACTTTTCTTATGTTCTCTCTCAGCATCTATAATCACATTGTACTTGTGTAGGGATCCTTAATAGAAGTATTAAAAAAGCAAAAAAAAATTGTGTAGAAAAAAAAAAGAAATAATCAAGTTAACATCTTTCATGTTAATGAAGAAAAACGTTACAAGGCACTTTTGGTGTTACAATTAGTTTGTGATGCTTGCCCATCAACCCCAGGAGCAAGTCATGTATTGCGCAACGAAAAAAAAAAACCCCTCGGGATGGCCAATGTTCTATTGAAATAAATAAGGACCCTACTTGCGGCGGGTCGCGGCCTCAGTTATGGTTGTAAGAACGGGTTGTTTGACAATTCCGACAGTACCAGAAATAGTTCCCAAACCTACTGATCCGGTCTTTGGAGATTCCACAGAGGTATACATCGGGGTGAACTTTTGGTTGTACTGGGACAAAAAAACAGTGGCCTTGCCGGCAAGGGTTGCCGTTACCCAAACTGAAGTGGGCCACACTGAGTATGATGTTGAAGTAGACGCCACAGAAACAGAAGACGACGATGATGATGATGTTGTTGATGCAACAACCCCTGCAACTATAGAAGAACTTGACGATGAGGCCACAGCTCCAGCAACAAGGGAAGAACTTGAAGATGAGGCCACAGCTCCAGCAACAAGGGAAGAACTTGAAGATGAAGCAACAGCACCTGCAACTAGATCTGAGCTAGATGATGATGATACAACAGCACCAGCAACGACTGCTGACGATGATGATGATGATACAACAGCACCCGCAACGACTGATGATGACGATGATGTTGATACAGCAAGATCAGCAACCTGGGCTATCGAAAAAAAAAAAGGAGATTAGTATAAAAAACGAACGTAAAGTTGAGACAAATGTAGACTAGACATCTGGTATAGGCCAACCAATTGTCCAATTATAGAATACATTAAATGGCCCTAACATACCTAATGCGAATGCAATGAGAAGAAAAGCAAAGGAAAGACTGAATAATAACATTGTTTAGTATGTATGTATGTATCGTAGTGTGGAAGATAGTGTTGATGTGAAAATATAATAGAAGAAATGTGAATACCGAAACAGTCGAAAGTGTCAAAAAGTCGCGCTTGAAAGAATGATGGATTAATGATTCTTTGTCTTGGTTCTTTTTTTTTCTTTTTTTTTTGGTTTTCTTGCTGATATCCCTGTGGAATCTATATAGGAATTAAAGCAGCAAGCCTTCTTTCGCAAAACAAACTGGAGGTCCCTAACTAATGAAACGAATGTCGGTAGGTTGACGGCGGCTCTTACAGTAGTTGGAGTCTCTGGTGAATTGAAAACCTGAAAATTTGAATTGGCAAAAGGGGGAGGAAGAAGAAGGAGAAAAGGGAAAGAAAAGATGCCAACTATTTTTTTTTTTTTGGCTGCGTGAGATTCCCTGCCATATTTTTTTTTTTGGGGGGGGAGTTTTCTTTGCAAACATATATATATATATTTTTTTTTTACATTTTTTGAAAAGGGGAAGCCCTAACCCAGCCATAGCCTCCAACGTCGCAGTGAATAAGTTGCGTTTATGTCAATCTTTGTGTGCTAAAAATAACGCTTTATTTAAACTAAACTCTCCAGGCAATTCATAACAGTCTAGTCCTGCAAACCTCCTTTTAAGGGGAGTCCTTGGATCAAATGCTCAATTTGTAATCTCTAAAGATTAATCTTTAAAAACCAGACTCATGTTTTTCAATACAATACTCCTAACTGCATTAAAGTCTCTATCATATTCTTGGTGATAAATAATAACTTGGCAGCTTGAGTACTCTTTAGTCTTGTTCATCAATTGTGTTTTGAATCTGTAGCGACTCAAAGTAAGTATATTTCTAGTAGTCTTTGAGTTAATTTTCTTGCGATTTCTGAAAACCATTTTCTGAGTCTCGAATTTGAGTAGGAATATAGTGTTGCAAGTTACTCATTATACTCATGGTAAATGTCTAAAAACAAAGTCACAAGTCTTGTAAATTCTCAACTCGTAAATTTGGCATAGGTTGTTGTAGGAATAATAATTAAGGCCCATTGACATCAAAAACATAGACTATAATATAATGATATGCTAGGCATGGACCAGTGTTAATATATTGGAATGATGTGGCTAAAGCGTTTCACATACATTAAAAATTGGTTTGTGATACCTAACAGGACTTTATTAGCGCACGGTTTGTCTTCGGACAATCAATTAGATCTTAATAATTATCATGGTCAATTAATTGAGACAAGTAAATAGTACTGTAAACTAAAAGTTATTAACCCTTCTGGCACTGTTTCTGACGCGATTGCTCTGACAATACTATCGTGAATTTTTTCCAACTAGCTAATTTTTGCCTTTCACCATTTCACATAGGATATTTTTCAACCCAGCTCATGCTGCCGCTGAGTTGACATCTACCTTGGTATGAATGCAAAAAAAGAACGTATGCCACATTTAGCCATTTTTTGATCTTTTTGCCCCGAGAGTGATTAATAAAAGAAAAATTGTAGATGCTTAATACGTGATTGCAAAATACTTGCCTGCTTATAAATTGTGTGCGGCATCTCTTCTCTCGATTTCTAGAAGCCGGAGTTCTAAGCCTGAGGGATGATTAGTTAAAAACTGATAATAAATTGACTTCAACTGTTGATGGAACGAACTGTTCTTGCTTTTGTACCGACGTGGTTGGATCAACAAGAAATTGGCAATGAGACACGGTGCATCCTAACAGAAACCTGAGATCGTCCTTTATATTTTCGTTGTTAAACAGTAGTAGTCCTGTTTTATATTGGACTGCACTGAAAATAGCAAGAACCTTTTGAAAAATCAAGTTTCATTGATTTAGTGACAGCAAGTAAAGACATTGGCTCTGGCTGACTGAGGTTTATCCGGTTGTTTTCCGTTTCAGTACTAGCAGTGGTCAAGATGTGTTTATCAGAAACAGCAAAAAGATTGAGTGTGAGATCTGAAATAGTTTCCGAAGAAGATTTTGGAATTTGATGTAGGGCTGCCAGCATTGAATGGTACAGCTGTGGATGATAGTTACTGCTTTTTGTCTCATTACATATTAAAAAAAATAAAAAGACAACATAATATTCTCATAGCGTATTTGAAGCTTTTATTTTGTTTACAGTGATCATGTGGTGTGGTATACATGAAGCAAACATGAGTTTTTGCCTCAAGGAATTATATGGATATCTTGATGAATCTTACGCTAACAAACCTTTTGTTTGAGATCACCAGCCAACCTCAAATATAAAACAAAGTTTAAGTCATATTATTCAAATTGTCAATAATAACCAATGCTTAAAATGATATTGCTAATAAAAAAATCATAGTAGTATATAGGGGCTCATGAAATATAAATATAGCCAACGGTAGCTGTTTTCATCAGGCCAGCTCACTTTTGTTTGTAAATCAATTTTTACTGTTATGGCCAATTGACTGTAACAAAAAACAAAATAATAGTCAACATAATGAAGCTATTGTTTATAAACTTTTGGGCTATATTTAAAGTTTTATGTGTTTTCTTTCAAGTCTGAAATATTTTCTTGTGAATCTTCAGCGGGCAACAATTGACCCGAACATTACGTTTTACAAATATCAAGTCAGGTAAAGGCTAACGGGGGAACTTTTTATATGCCACTTGAGCAATATACTTTTTTGTTTTCTTTTTCATATAACCTCACAAAAAGTAGTAATTGAATAACGCGTTTTAAAGCAGGTTAATCTGAATAGAATAGTTTTTTTTCTTGATATTCATTAGGTGAGTCAGTACTTGTTTTTGTCAGATACTACTTGTGGTGAAATTTACTTTTCAACATTTGAAAATATTGCAATAACTTTGCAATTATAACTCTTTTTTTTCTTGTTTATGAAATATCCAAACTTACCTGTGCAGTTTGTTTACTACTTTGACATTTGGTAAATCGTTTTATATATATCTGTAATTATGGCTTTGTAGATCTAGACTTTCAAACTCTAGAAAATTTTACAAGTCGCTATAAATTTGAGTTGAGGAATATAACACAAACTAAATCATTTTCGTAATTAAATACTTTATCATTACAATAATTACCCAATGTATGAACCAGTTTTTAAAAAAATTAATGTATATATATTTAGGCCAACATTTAGCGTTTAACCCGATAAAGATTGATTGCTAGCAAGTCTTTTGGTCTGTCTTGGCCCAAGTGTTTGCTGCTAAGGCTTAGCGCTATTTTCATCAGACGGCCCTAATTTTTTTCAAGAGTTTTAAACTTCAAAGTTTACATAAAATCAAAAAAAAAAAAAAAAAAAAAAAAAAAAGAAGATACAACCTCTTGCCAGCAAGTTAGCTCTATTCTCTATCTTTATTTGATTATCAATCAAGTCAAATCATAATAGCTGATTTTTGTTGTCCGATGGGTTGTTTGATACTCGTATTACTTGGTTGTAGATATCTTTGTATGTCATTTTGTTTGGTAATTTTTACTTGTATCCATTAGATGTAAAAAAAAATAAACTGATTATCTATCAAGCTGTAGATAATAGCAATTGTGTTCTGACTAGCAATACTCGTAAACCAATCCAAGCCCAGCAAACAATTTCACGTGGGTTTGAGTTTTATAGTATAGACCTCTTGCAATTCTTTTGAAAGTAACAAACTTAATTTTATTTTTTTTCCTAATTGATTTAAGCATAGACACAGTTATACTGAGGGTCTACAATCAACTAGCGGATAGATGGATAAAAAGTTTGTTTATAACTCTAATCAGTAATAGATCAAAGACGAGCTTTTTATGTTTTTTTATGTATAATTCGGCTTACGTGATTTTTTTTTTACATCCAGTTTTGTATTTGTTTATTACTCTAAGTTTGTTATGATTAATAAATACTAGCTATCAGCAAAGCACATAATGTTTGTAGTTCATTTCGTTAGACAACATCTATCATGATCCGCTAACAACATTCAAGAAACAAATTGCTATACCCAAAAAGAATTAAGAAACTATACGTGTGCAAACTTTCTAAAAGGGACTTTGACTTAGTAGTATTTTGTAAGAAATTGAAGGACCAATGGAGTGTGAGCGGATTTAACTAAGTTTGGTTTGAGCAAAACTATTGCCTAGGCATGCCAACCCAAAATCATCTCGGGTTGTGACTTAAAGTAAATCGAATCAACCTCACTAAATCTATTGAGCTGCAAAATAATTTAACTGCCGCTTGAGATTTTTCTATACTTCAATTGATAAAAACCTCACTATGTCTTAATATTTAGATTTTTGTGATTCCAGTGTGGAGGCTTAAAAGTTAAAATTTTGGCTAAAGCAAAATTTCATGAATGCAGCAAACAGGTAATGGTTACCTTGAAAACTGTCTAAAGAGGAAAACTCAAAGCTGGTTCTATACAAATTTTAAAGAGCAAATAAATCAGCTCACGCTATTTAAGTAGAGAGATAATCAGTTTATTATCCTTGCATCAAACAGTTACAAATAAATAATACAAAAACCAAAAATGACATAAAAAAAAAAAGTCATTCATCTCCATGATACTGGCAAAGTACCGGTCTCAGCGCGCGTATTTTCAAGTTAAAGCGTTCGATGGCGCCTGGAATTTGGCAAAGTAAAGCTCATCAAGCTGATTGCCGTAGTTTGTTTATACCATTTTATTTTGCTCCCTTTTGATAGCTGACACTTTCCCCATTGTTTCAGGCCGGTTTTCCTAGTAATTATAAGGTAGAAAAAAACGTTGAATTCATTTCAATCTATTTTTTGCCCAGTCAGCTGGCCATACTAAAAATTTACTTGATACAATAAATCACAAAATGTAAAATAAAACAAAAATAAAGAGTAAAACTTCAGGCTTTTCATAAAGACTGATGTTCATTTGAGATTATGTTTAACCAGCTTTTGCTTTAGAATGCTGTTACACATAGTCACTGCACAGATTGCTGAAAATTCTCGTCCTTAAAAAAAAGGTTTGGGATTGATTGATCAATTATTTTTTGTCCGGTCAACCGGCATATTACACAAGATTATTTACAAAAGGGATCACTACCGTGTGATATTTATATAGACAGTGTCTCATAACCGTGAAGACCAATGTTCTTTTAATTTCCGTTTCGTAAGCTTTCGCTTAAATTGTCATGTACACCTAACCATTGCTCGGATTGCTGAGAATTCTCGTTCTGATACTAATTCGTCAGTATCAGATCTCCTAATAAAAAAGGTTTTCCAAAAAAGTCCTAGCGGCGTTGTGTTTGTGAGGAGCATTCACCTCTCGATATCCAAAAACCAACAATAAATTGTGGCTCTGAACTGGTGATACTCAGTAACAGGTGGCAGAGGTCGAGATGGAGGAGTAATGGGCTGTCGACTGTTTTTTTTAGTCAACCGCAAGTTTTACGGCCCCACTTGTACCGCCAAGCAGATTCTGTCTGGCCGCGTGGACCCGCTGCCCGAATGCAAAATTCTTTTTCGCGTGCTCGAGTCACGCGCGTTCCAGGGCCGCCGCAGCCGTGAAAGCAATTACGATCTTGAAGATGACTACTACAATGATATTCCCGATGACTTTTCCGACTCCAACAGTGATACACTCCGTAAAACGCGGCGGGCGGATTCTGATCTTAGCCGCAACAGCAGTGGTTCCTGGAAAGACGACTTTTACAATGAGGAGGGCCGCCGCAATAATGACTACTATGACGATGAGGAAAACGACGAGCAATTCAAGAGCACGCACTTCAAGAGCAAGTACTCGAATAACGGTCCCCGCCGCTCTAATGCACCCAAGCCCAACTTTGGCACAAGCTCGCCACAGTCATCATCTGACAGCAGCAGACGCAATGACAACAGTAGCGCACCCGAGCGCTACGACCGTGAGCGCCGCATTGAATGTATTTTCTGACATCTTCAGTGTTCAACAAACTACCTTACTACTCAAGCATTACCCGAAGTATTGAGTTACGTAATCTGTTGAAAAAAATTTTGCCATCTTCAAACACCCCCTGGAGGGAAGTGAAGTCCTGTTGCCAGGATTCAGATCAGTCGTTTGGGATCACCTTCATCGCTAAAATGTGAACGGCTTGTTTAGCCGTCTTCTATTTAGGCCTCAGGTATGCCATATCATAAAATTGTTGGCTTCGTTTGACATTTCGTAGAATTGTCGTTTTGTTGTTGTCGTGATCCACCTCGGATTCATCTCTTCAACAGAAAAGATGAAAGCATCAAGGGATTCTTAAAATGAAAATAGTAATACTCATTTGCTGCCGTGTCAGTAGTCGTTCTTTTGGATGAATAATGAGCTTAGCATCATCCAAAGACGGGAAACATGAAAAAAAAAACTCATTGTGAAAAAACTCATTGTAAGACCAGTCTAATTATGATATTTTACCATATTAAAAAAGAAAAGTTATGGGCGTGTAGTGTAGGGGTTATCGCGTTCGCTTTGCATGCGAAAGGTCTCCGGTTCGATTCCGGACTCGTCCAATTTTTTTAGTTAGTTTTTTGGCGGTTAGTTTTAGAGGAACTCTCAAAGACCTGCAGGGTTTGTGAAATTAAAACTCTTAGGGCGGGAAATTGAAGTTTAAAAAAAAAAAAAAAAAAAACCAATCGACCTGTCCTTCTGGCCTTTTGCAGAGCTGTACAGCGTCTCGGAAAAAGTTTTTCTGCAAATTTTAGACTAAGGATCATGTTCAACCTCCTTAATGATTTTTTCAACTCGAAGATGAGATTTTTAATCCCCCAATGTAGCATTGCATTTATTTATTTTTTATTATATATATTTTCTTCCTTTTCGAGAATGGGTTTCCCACGTTGCATCTGGAATTTGCTTAAATTTTGACCACCCCCTGGGAATCTTAAGGCACTGATTTTTTTCAATTAAGATCGGAGAGATTAAAAAAAAAAAAAAAATTTCATCAATCTCTAAATTGGTTTGGTTGAACTTCAATCCTTTGCTACTTAAGTAGAGTTTTCTTTTCTTTTCCCCGTTGTGGATGTCTTTATTGTCAATATTGTATTGAAAAATCTTGGCTTCAAAGATGGCAGCTACAGGCGGCGGTAAATTCAAGGTGTGAATCATGATTCATAACCTCGAGCAGTCATGGCGCCTATATATCACAGGTAGCGGTAAATTAAACGTAACTAGATACTTGGTCTAGAGTCACCATCATCAGCGGCCTGAATAGAACAAAAAAAAACCTACTGAAACTATGCCAAACTTCTAGTAGTGCTACAGTAGCCATCACAAGAGAAAGCGAGATTCGGAGAACAATTAATGCACTGGAGCTTTTTCCTCCCCAAGTGTGTCATGGTGTTGGTTGCCCACGTATATACCATTTTGGCAGGTCTCAGGTGAGCGTGGGTAGTATCCATGTCAGTACCCGGCATGAACTGGCTTGCCGAAAAAAAAAAAAAAAAAAAAAGCGGGCAAAGTTTGACAATTTTCAAACCAAAGTTACGCGCACATAACTTTGGTCAAACTGAGAAAATCTGGTTGGCTTTTTTTTTTTTTTTTTTTTAGTTCTTTGCTACAAACTCAGATATTAACGCGCTTTTCTTCAGGCGATTATTTTTGTAATGATATTCGGAAGAGGTAGTTTTGTTGGTTTTGCCGATATTAATCAACCTTCAAATTGCTCCAGTTTGGCCGTTGGTAGGTGATTTAAAGTTTCAAGGGTAGGGGTAGTAGTAGACTGGGTTGACCCCCCCCCCTCGTCGGCATGTTTTGTGAGCGCGGTTTAGCATCTTCAATCAACTCATTTTTCATGTATCAATATGTGAGAGTTGCAATGCTGAATCTCAAAGACCCAGCCTTTGCATTTGGCTCGGTATTTACCTAGTTTTGAAATATCCACCCCTTGCGATCAACTAACCGTGTCACGAAAAAGCCAGAAAGGCGTGTGTAAGGTTGTGTAAACAAAACAACTGGTATATGAAGAAGATATTGTGTACGCAAGCGTTAAAAAGTTGGTCTGCAGGTATGGGAATTTCAAACCCCCGGGAATCAACCGACAGAATCGAAAAATAAAAGGTATTCTCTGACTTTAGCATTTAGGTAATGTTGACTAGCACATAGAAAATCGCGATAAATCCCCAGGAGCACACAGACAACCCGGTCAGCCCTGACTCCGAAGGCCAAGCTATTCAACAGGAAAATAAAGTTTTTTGGTTCATGCTGCGATTACACTCACTAAAAAAGTTCATGCCAAAATTCCAAATCCACAAGCATAGTAGCAAACTATCATCAACAAAACGCATCTAAAGTCAACTACCAAAGGCCCCTTTTTCGCTCATGTTAGTTGAAAAACTGAAAACTCTAGTATTCGCCATAACTAACTGTTTGTGTGAGCATTTCCCCTTTCTTTTTTTTTTTTACTGTTGGACCATGTTTTGTGTGGTTGCACCTGGCGCGTATACATTAACAGTGTATACAAGATACACTTTAGCAGGCATCCTCCTCCTTCCCCCGGAATTTACAAAGACCGTGGTAAAAGGGCCAGAATTTAGCATCCCCTTACCCAGTAGACGGCAATTTCTAATGATTGCGCCGCACAGGTGTTTATGGCTGGGGAAATTGATTTCCCTGGTGTGTGTGTGTGTGTGTGTGTGTGGCGGTTGTGCGCATAAAGAGCTTACGACAGTCAGAGGTGCCGTGAGAGGTCTTTATAGTAGCCACGCCGGGACGGCGCGGATTAACTAGATTAGACTATTTGGTTTTTAAAAGGATCGACTCTAAGTATGCGGAGTTTTCTTTTTTACTTTTTATTTTTTTTTTGTTTCCGGCAACAACCGGGAGCATTATTAGAGCATAACCAGAGATGACCCGGGAAATCTGCCATCGGCAACAAGTGATTTTATAGGCTGCTGTTAATACTAATACATCGAGCTGCAGATACCCTATACCATGAAAATTCTTTTAGAGAATTGGCTTTGGTAACGGCATGATTTTATAAAAGCTCAAAATTTCAGGTGAGCAGCTTTTAATACACCTCAATACAGTATATATCGCAACCCATGATGGCAGATGTATATCTAACTATATAGTTTGCTGGCTACAGATCAAACTACCTATTTGTGTGTTGAGCGCGTATTCACTTTAGCCGTAGCTCTTTCATAAAATAAAAAATGTGTACGAGTGATTTACAGAAAGTGCGGCTCTTTTTTTTTTTTTTTTACTTGTTTCCGGTAATAACCCTTACTGCTCGTCTGAGATTTAATAACTAAAAAAAATAAAAGAGTAATTGGGTTAAACTGGCCTATCACCTGCCAGGGCTTGACGATTGTGTTTGATGTCCGGCATCGATCGGCCAGCCGTCTAACGAATTTAATATGTACACTCGATCTCAATTCGTTACGCCGAGAAAAAAAAAAAAATTTCCCTCCCACCCCCCTGACCCCCTCCTCTTCTATGTGAGTTGAAAAAATTCTTGACTCTTTGTTTTTTTTAAGAAAAAATTGATAACTCAAATTCTTAAGGCAGTATTAGACATTATCATTTGCAGGTCCTGATAGGCTGTGTAGTTTTTGTCGAGGCCTTTTTAAATTATTGGTCTAATAACCGTGAGTTTTTTTTTGTTTAGCCTTGAAACAGTCACGATGCAACTCAACACTGTACCAGCTGGGGAAAGGGGGTACACAGGATTACCTGCCGCGTTCATTAAAGAAATATTAGTGCTCGGTGATCCGAAAGATCTAGAATGCACGCGCGCGCGCGCGGCTTGAACCCAGAAACCCTCATCGGAACAAACTGTGCACCCATCCTTTTTTTTTTTTTTTCGGCACCAGGAGTTAATATAATTTTCCTCTGGGAAGCTTTTTTTTAAACTATATATCAAAACGGAAAAATGCCGTAGAGAGTTGGGGTTGAACGTATGAGCAACAACTACTTTAGTTAAATGAACGCATTCCAATGGCCGTGTCTTCGAGATCACAGAAAAAAAAAAATTATCTCTGGTCTAGCCGAACGCAGAACGTATCAAGTACGCTTGAAGATACACTCTAACAATATCAGTTGCAACCACTCTAGGCCTTGATTACAAAAGGTTTGGGTTGAGGGTTAGCTACCAGCTAGACTTTTGTTCTTAATACTTGGATTTTAAAGGGGTTTGTTACTCAAATGTGTATGCCTGTGTGTGAGCCGTCAGTCAATCGACATTGGCAAAAAAAAAAAATATATATATATATATATAGTTAGTAGAAATCAGAGCAAGTCATTCAAATAGCTTAAAACCTTTATTCAGCTGGCATTTATTAAACCCCAAATTACAAATATAGAGCAAGGCCCATAGTCAGGTTGCTGTCAATGTAAAACACAGCTCTGAATAGATCGCGAGGACATGCTGGATTAATAAAAAAAAAATAAAAAAAAAATAAAAAACAATGTTATATCTAGGTTAGAATTGCTTTATAATCTTTTGCTTGATATTGCGAGCATTATGGTACGATTTTTTATTATTATTGACTATCAAAGCCCAAACTCAGGTTGCTGTCACTTTTAAACGCAGATCTGAATAGATTGCGAGTACATGCTAGGTTAAGAAAAAGCAAAAAACAGTATTATCTTTAGGCTGGAATTGCTTTATAATCTTTTTACTTGATATTGCGAGCATAATAGTACTAGTTCCTTTCTCCAGATCATTACTAAGTCAGATCCAGCCATAGTAATTAAGCCCACTACGACGCTTTTGTGATTATAGTAAAAGTCTAGAGCTAGATACGACTCATTTTTTCCCCCCATAAAACCAAATTAGCAAGGAAGCGTAAAACAGAGTCATCACACGAGTGTATATGACTACTATCTTGAAGTTAAAGTAGTGTAAGCATCATATTTAAAGTTAGCATGCTATCAACTTTTTTGTAATTGTAAAAAATAAAAAAACTGGAGAAAGAGTTAAATCAAAGTGAGATAGCATTTAAAGTGTTTACTTGCGTTAGATGATGATTATTCAGGGGTTTTGAAAATACAGAAATGTGTGGATGGTTTAAACACTATCCCCCTCTGGATGATGATCTCTAAATAAGAAGAGAACCAGTGTGCCAAATCCTTATAGTTCACGAGAGCTTGGGTTTCAAACAGGCGCAGATGATACATGTGACAACCAAGAAAATGAAGTTCTTTGGAGGAAAACAATGTTAGTCTTTCTGTGATAGTATACCAGGTTTCCTTAATATGGTATATACTGTGTTGTTATAATAATAATTATTATTATAACTATTATTATTATTATTATCATTATGTATGTTTTTTTTTTTTTTTGTTTATAACCCCAGCGTTGCAGTTGCCAAATGAGCCTTGCCTAACTTAATCATTTTTTAAAAAAAAAAAAAAACGCCGTATTCTGTCGGCAGTGATCATGTAGAGCTTTTTCTCCTGCACCAGAGCCACTTTTTGCAGTCCGATGGGCGATGTTATTTGTCTAGGGTCTTAGCCGGGGTGGGAAAGGGAAGTTTGGAAAAAGCGTGAGGTTTGAAGATGAGTCGACCACAACATTTTGTGTGTAATGATGTGTAGACTAGTTTGTGTGTCACACCCTTTGAGTGCAACATTTGCTCTGTCATGATTGCTCCCAAAAGAAAAAAGAAATTTAAGAGCATGGCTCCTGATTCGGTAATTCCTACTCTGCTTTACAAGGGCCCAGAGTGCAAACATACTCATTTTGTAAATAAAAAAAAATTAAATGAAATAAACTAAAATAAAATAAAATAAAATCTATTTTTTTATTTTAACTTTTTGCTCATAAACATTTGTAAACATTTTGTGCTTAATATGACTCGGCCCGACTGACTATAATTTTTTTTTTTGATTTCGCATTGTTGGAAGCAAACACAAGAAAACTCGAAAGTCGGAACCGTTGAATAAAAAAGAAATTATGCCAGTTAAATTTTTTTTTTTTTTTTGACTATGTATTATAAATAAATCGTGAATTCCCCTTGGTCTTTGCATTATGTCTTTTTTTTTTTTTCTATTCTTTTTAATATTCTACAATAACTATTACCAGCAAACAAGAAGTTCCCTTGAGTTTTAACTTCAACGACAACCAGTAGACCGACTTCATCTACTACCATTATCCTTATTTATTTATTTGCATTATCTTCATCATGTTGACCGCACCTGTTGCATCAATGACTATGGCCGAGACCTACTTCCTCGCCTCAAAAGCTCAATCAAAACTGACACACGAAGCGTCTAAAAACAACCACAACCTGAGAGTACTTGTCTCTCATGCCAACCTTCTCGACAACCTCATGGAGCAGCTGTCAAAAAAGAAGATGCTTCCCGAAACCCCGCTGAAACCCACATACGCCAGCCAGTACACCTACAAAAACTTCAGTACGATACACGAAGAGGAAGAAGAGGAAATCGAGGATGATGATGATGATTACTCTGATGACGAATACTCTGAAGAAGAAGAATTTGAACCCAAGTCCTACAAACAGATGCCGACTATTGACGACTACTCCAAGCTGACGCCTAATATCTACGACCATGAAGTCCAGGTTGTCGAGATCAGCTGCGATGACGAGGAGGACGAAGACTCTGAAGATCCTAATAGCACAATCATTTCTTCACCTGAGTCTATCCCCTCGCTTTGCTACTCTTCTGAAGAGGAGTCTGAGGATGAGATTGAAACTGTGCCAATGAACTCCCAGGAAATTTCTCTCACGCCAGACTATAAGGTCTCTGCAATGCCCATCTCTATCAGCACGGCACACGACGCTCTTGACAACTAAAGCTCGAGAGTATATTATTATTATTACTGTCATTTCGCACTGTCGTGTGTTGCATCACCATCCCCTTGCATTGTATACTTATTTTATTTTGAGGGCTTTTTTTTTTATTATTTTGCTTCTGGTTGTTCGGACAAAGGCACATGCCTACGCACACTAGAATAAAAACAATAAAAAAACCCCTCTCTTCCGTTATATGTGTCCGCACATATACACTTCTGAATGTGTTATGAGCCTTTTTTTTTTTTTTTAATGAACTTGTCTATATGCAAAAACTAATAAGATTACACATACAACAAAAACCATCACCTTTTCTTGAGTGGATTTCGTAGCAAAGTGCTAAAGAAGCACTGTGGCCATACCGTCTAAGCCAGTCAAACCTGATGAAAGTAACAAAGTGTTTATACCTTTTTTTTTTTTCTTTTACTCACGTAAATATTAGTAAGAGAACTACGATCTAGAGATTTGTTTATTATATTTTTCCCTTTCATCTTGCACGCTACTGTAGCAAATTCCGTATTACCATAACAATTTTTTTTTTTTTAAAAGCTGAGCAGGCGATATAGTATTACACAGCACGGCAACGCCAAAACTTAAGCTTAAAAAAATTAAAAAAAAAAAAAAAAAATAGATTCGTGTCTATTTAGTTTCTTTCTTCCCCCTAAGAGCCACCATGGCATTTGATTCAAAAATAAAATATAATCAAACTGTAAAACCACTGTTGTTAGCGGATGCGGCGGCATTCTACTGGTCAAAATAAAGGCAAGCCCAGGGTTGACCTGTAAAAATAAATTTGTAAAGTGGTCTGTGATTTATAAAAAAAAAAAAAAAAAAAAAAAATTACCTGCGGCTTTTCCTATTTTTTGTTTTTTAGTTTTGAATCTCGCGACGATGACTCTGTAATAGTAAATTGTTTTATTTTTTTTTTTCTTTCCCAAAAAATATATATTATGTGCATGGCTTAATATGGAGAAGAGAGAGAGAGAGAGGAAAGGCAAAGCCCAAGCCACACAGAGGTTTGCAAAAAAAAAATTTTTTTGTGAACAAGCCACAATTTTTTTAGGTTTGATGAGCCACATTGTCACGTGACCATAAAATGAAAGATGAGGAGGGTACCAAAACATATACTGTTATTTTTTTTTTTTCAACCTTGAGAAAAAAAAAAAAAAATCTAGAAATTTCGTTTCCAATTTTTTGTTATTACAAAACTGTCTGAGCTCTGGATCAAAGAAAAAAATTTTGATGGTATTGAAAGTTTAAGCATCTGGGTAGAATTTTATGGATCATTTATTTAAAAAAAAAATAATAATAAATAGACGTGAGTTCTACAGCCGTTTGAACTAGGTTGTGCTTGCAGGCGTTGAAATACACGCCGAAATTTTGTCCCATAAGCGACAAAAAACCCTCCTTGGTAAAAAAAAAAAAAAAAGAAAAGAACTTTTTGTATTTCAATGTTTCAAGCAAAGCCAGGAAGAGACCTCGAAAGCCATATGGCGAGGTTACCAGCTACTGCAACTGAAATAAAAGACAGTAAACCCCAAGTTTTTTTTTTTACCGAGTGTTCTGTACGGTTTTCTCAGTTTTAGAAACAGGCATGTTACCTAGCAGTCATAGCAGGTGGATTTGCCAATTCAACGGTTGCGTTTGCCAACCTTGATAATGATTTAAGCCAAGACTTTTCAGGCCACTTGAAGTTTTTTTTTTTTTTTTTTTTTTTGGCACTGCGTGCTAATAATAACTAGATTGAGCATTACCTGAAAAATAATTTTCCGGGTTGACCAAGTTCACAAGCCTATTCAGTTACACTCAAAGAGAATCGGCTATTACCTACGACTTTTCGTTTTTATTTTTTTTTTTGTGCCCTATGTATGTATGTAAAGCCGTGGACGGGGGAGGCTCTTGGCAGGCGCCTAGCAGAACTTAAACATTGGGCCAACGCCGTCTACCTCTCCGCCAGGTGAGGGATGATGGGTCACCCACACTTGTCCTAGAACAAACGAAGAAAGAAAAAAAAAATTTTTCTCAAAAAGTTGGCACCTTGGGCCCGCCGGCTACTGCAAGCTCAGGTTTGTATGGCGGGTGATTGATAGAACTTGTGGACATTGATGAATTAAAAAAAAAAAAGTTTTAAAAA
>JAJMRT010000440.1:0-18973 GCA_030558065.1 Geotrichum phurueaensis | reverse complement strand
GAGCGTAAACAGATATATAGTTTCAATACTCGTCTCGATGGAACTGACAAAATAATGCTCTCGGCTAGTATAAGTTTTGAATTATGTCGGGTTTCCCTTGATACACGGACTATGTTCGTGGAAAATTCGGTGCCATCGAAGTGAATAAAATATATAGTGAATGGCGCATTCCCCGCTAAAGGGTTATTTTTGTTGTATTAATGTCTTCTGTGTATAATTTTTAAATAGTTGTAAAGACAATAAACTGATTATATATATATAAGTTTTGAAGTTCTACATATGGCGCCAAATTCTCTATGATAAATTTTACATTTTGAAAAAAATGCTAAAATACATAACATCTGAGAGCTTTTCTAAAGACTTATTTGAATAGTTTAAAACAATCATCTAATTTTAATACCAACTTAAAAATGAAAACTATACTTTTATTTTGCAGAATCAGACAAAATGAAACCCACAATGCCGATATCTATGTTTTAATAAAATACAAGTTTGTCATAAATTAATTTTGTTTGTTTTTGACAAATGAAAAGTGTTAATTGATTTTATTCCTCAGCTATTAATGCTGAAGGTTGTTGACTTGATTGAAATCGCTAATCTTAAACATTTAGATCTATCAAGCATACTACTCTACTTGCAAGTAATTTGTTTTTTTCAATATTTTCTTTTAGTTCCACTACTTTTAATATATCATTAACAAGTCTCGGTTGCCATTTAATATTTCATGATTGTTTGCACTGAAAACATATTGCGTTGAGTGGTGTACTTAGCTCTCCGAGACACAGTCAGTCCAGATAAAACTATTGACATAATCCAAGTTGTTGAATATTCAAGTACTGAATATGATTCTTGCAAATATACTATATATTTATCAAGAACGTAATAGTTTTTTTTTGCCTGTTTTTTGTTTTATTTTATTTTTTAAATCACCCCAATTTGTGTTTCAAAATGTTACCAAAATCATTAGATTCATTTGCCTTGTTCACTCATGGGAAGTTTGGTTTTTTTGTAAGTCCCAATTTTGATCATGATGAACATTAAAAACTACTGCCCCATTATTTCTTTTTCTTCAACCACAAATTTTTCTTGCCTTCATAGCATTCCAACAACATCAAACAACAGCATAATGTCGTCTTTAGAGTCACAATCTGAAAACCGGAAAGCAAGATTAGCACAGCTGCGAAATTTAAAAAAGAAAAACGATTCTAATAACCAGTAGGTTCAGCTAACAGCCTATACCTTGAACAAAACTAACATTTCAAATAGGAACGATAATGTCCAGAGCATATTAAGCGGGCGAAATTTTGATTCTGAATCCCGGGCCCCGAAACTCGGATTCAGCAATCCCCCAACAATGGAAATCAGTGATGGGGCCGGTGGTGTGGAGACAGTTGAGCTCGCATCTAACAAACTTGAGCAACAAGCTCTAGAAGATTTGAAGGCTAAGTCCGGAAAGCAAATTGATCTGGAGGCGCTACAACCTAAAAGAGCAAACTGGGATCTGAAGCGGGATCTTGAACCCAAGCTGCAAATTCTGGAGGATCGTACACACAACGCAATCATTCAGAAGGTGCGTGAACGCCTACAAAAGGAACGACAAGCTCAGCCAGCACAAGACTAGATCCCTTACTTTGCGCCGAAAATCTAATTTATTAATAATGATATAAATTTCAATATCATTTAATTGCAATTAATTCTCTACGGTTGCATAGTATCGGTGCTACTGATACTTGCTTTCGTGATAAAACAGGTGTTTTCAGTTGGCATAAGAATGTTTTGATCTAGGTAGGGTAACATTGCTGCCACTTTAAATTGATTGATGACTAGGCCGCTATATTGGCGGCCAAGGGTTTTTATTTTTATTTTTTTCCCCTCCAAAATTTGCCTTTTCGTTCCAAATTTCATTTTCCCATATCCGCCAATTCCTCCCAAATTTATCAACACCACCACCCTCAAATCTCACTTTTCTCCTTCTACCATCTAAACTCTACAACCTCATAGACGCCAACCGTCACGACGTTTCAAGAGGGAGAGTACTCGCAAACCCGTCAAAAACTTTCTATATATTATTATTTCAGTGTATTCTAGCACCTCAGACTTTTTCAGCAGTTTTTTCCGACTTTTTTTTTCGTTCTTCAAACAGCAAAAACAAAAAATCTCGAAAACGCAAATATGAGTGGCGCAAGATTTCCTCACTCTAGTGCTCCTTTGAGCACGATCAAAGAGGTAGGATCTTTTTAAGGAAATAAGCACAAGTTCTTTTTTTAACGTGTTTCTAATTTGAACATAGGTTCAATTTGGTCTTCTTTCACCTGAGGAAATTGTAAGTTGAGATGATTATACTATTTTTCACTTTCGATCTGAAGGTGAACAGTAAACTAACTTGACGAACAGAAAGCTATTAGTGTTGCGAAGATCGAATACCCCGAGACTATGGACGAGACTCGTCAAAGACCGCGTATCGGTGGTCTCAATGACCCCAGACTTGGTACTATTGATAGAAATTTCAAGTGTCAAACGGTAAGTTCAGATTGCTTGCTCTATTTGTTACATGATTTAATTCATTGCGACTGAGTTATTGGTGATTCTAATACAATTTTTTAGTGCGGTGATACCATGTCTGAATGCCCTGGTCATTTTGGACATATCGAGCTTGCGAAGCCGGTGTTTCACATTGGTATGTTTTTTTGACGCGTTTTTTCACAGCCTTTTTTTTTTTTCTTTTTTTAACAGCAATTTTCAGGTTTCATTAATAAAATTAAGAAAATTTGCGAGTGCATTTGCTTTCATTGTGGCAAAGTCCGCCTGGATGAAGTAAGCTCATTTTCCTTATTTTTATTAAATCTACTGATTCTAACTCCCAACAGTCTAATCCTCTTTTTGCTCAAGCCATCAGTATTCGCGATCCTAAGAGACGGTTCAATGCCGTTTGGACTCTTTGTAAGGTGAAGACCGTGTGTGAGGCTGATCCTGTTGAAGATGACGATTCCTTAAATCTTCCCAAGGGTGAAAGACCTCATCATCATGGCGGATGTGGTAACTCTCAACCCACTGTTAGACGTGATGGTCTCAAGCTCATGGGTATTTGGAAACGCGAAAAAGGCGAAGATGGCGAGGCTGTCCAGGAAAAGCGTGCTCTCACCCCCGGTGAAATTCTAAATGTTTTCAAGCATATTTCTAGTCAGGATCTCTACAGACTTGGTCTTAACGAGGACTATGCCAGACCTGACTGGATGATTATCACTGTCTTGCCAGTCCCCCCTCCTCCTGTGCGCCCCAGTATTGCTATCAATGAATCTGCTCGAGGTGAAGATGATTTGACCTACAAGCTTGCTGATATTATTAAAGCCAACGCCAATGTCCAGCGATGTGAGCAAGAAGGTGCTCCCGCCCATGTCATCAACGAATTCGAAGCACTTCTCCAATACCACGTCGCCACCTACATGGATAACGATATTGCTGGTCAGCCTCAAGCACTTCAAAAGTCTGGCCGTCCTGTTAAATCTATTAGAGCTCGTCTAAAGGGTAAGGAAGGTCGTCTGAGAGGTAACTTGATGGGTAAGCGTGTCGACTTTTCTGCCCGTACAGTTATTACCGGTGACCCCAACCTCGATCTTGACCAAGTCGGTGTTCCCAGAAGTATTGCTCGGGTTTTGTCATACCCTGAAACGGTCACTCCATACAATATTCACAGACTGACGCAGTACGTGAGGAACGGTCCTAATGAGCATCCTGGTGCTAAGTACGTTATTAGAGATACTGGAGAGAGAATTGACTTGCGTTATCACAAGAGAGCTGGTGATATTGCCCTTCAGTATGGATGGAAGGTTGAGCGCCATTTAATGGATAATGATCCGGTTCTTTTCAACCGTCAGCCTTCTCTTCATAAAATGTCCATGATGGCACACAGAGTCAAGGTCATGCCATACTCTACATTTCGGTTGAACTTATCCGTCACATCGCCTTACAATGCTGATTTCGATGGTGATGAGATGAATTTGCATGTTCCCCAGTCAGAAGAGACTAGAGCAGAGCTCAGTCAGATTTGCTTGGTCCCTCTTCAAATTATTACCCCCCAGTCTAACAAGCCATGTATGGGTATTGTGCAGGACACGCTGTGTGGTATCAGAAAGCTCACTAAACGTGACACTTTTGTTGAATATGAGCAGGTTATGAATATTCTTTTCTGGATCCCTCATTGGAATGGTGTCGTTCCTGAGCCTGCCATTATCAAGCCTAAGCCTCTCTGGACTGGTAAGCAGGTCATGGCTCAGTGTATTCCCAGTGGCATTCATATCAGAAGACTTGATAAGAGCCCAATGTCACCAGATGATGATGGTATGCTCATTGTCAAAGGTGAGATTATGTACGGTGTTGTTAACAAGAAGACCATTGGTGCTTCTGCCGGTGGTTTGATTGATGTTATTTTCCGTGAGAAAGGTCCTCAAGAGTGCAGAGACTTTTTCGGTAACATTCAGAAGGTTGTCAATTACTGGCTGCTTCACAACGGGTTTTCCATTGGTATTGGTGATACCATTGCTGATGGCGCTACAATGAGACACATTACTGAGACAATCTCCGAAGCCAAGCAGAAGGTTCAGGAGATTATTAATGACGCCCAGCTCAACAAGCTGGAAAGAGAACAAGGTATGACTCTTCGTGAGTCTTTCGAACAGAATGTTTCCAGAACTTTGAATCAGGCGAGAGATAATGCTGGTAAGTCTGCCGAGAAATCGCTTAAGGAACTGAATAACGTTAAGCAAATGGTTATTTCTGGTTCCAAGGGTTCATTTATCAATATTTCCCAGATGTCTGCTTGTGTAGGTCAGCAGATTGTCGAAGGTAAGCGTATTCCTTTCGGCTTTGCTGATAGAACCTTGCCTCATTTCACGAAGGATGATTATAGTCCGGAGTCTAAAGGTTTTATTGAAAATTCTTATCTGAGAGGTCTTACTCCTCAGGAGTTTTTTTTCCATGCCATGGCTGGTAGAGAAGGTTTGATTGATACTGCTGTGAAAACTGCAGAGACCGGTTACATTCAACGTCGTCTGGTTAAAGCTCTTGAAGATGTCATGGTTCAATATGATGGTACTGTCAGAAACTCTCTTGGTGATATTCTCCAGTTTGTTTACGGTGAAGATGGTCTGGACTCTGTTAAGGTCGAAAATCAGCCTATTGACACTATCCAGGGTACCAATTTTGCTTTTGAAAACCGATACAAAATTGATCTCATGGATTCCGCAAAGAGTCTCAAGCCTTCTCTTATTGAAAGTGGTAACGAGATTTTTGGTGATATTGAGCTCCAAAGACTTCTTGATGAAGAGTATAACCAGCTTTGGGAGGACAGACAGTTCTTGCGGTCTGGTAACTTCCCTGGTAGTGACGCTGGTTGGCACTTACCTGTCAACCTTAGACGTATCATTCTCAACGCTCAGCAGATTTTTAATGTTGATCTTAACAAGGCCAGTAACTTGACTGTGCCTGAGATTATCAATGGTGTCAAGGGTCTTTGTGAGCGTCTTATTGTTGTTAGAGGTACTGATAGACTAACCATTGAAGCTCAGCACAATGCTACTATCCTTTTCAAGTGCATGCTTCGTTCGGTCTTTGCTGTCAAACGTATTATTGAGGAGTTCCATCTCAATAGAGCTTCCTTTGAGTGGGCCATTGGTGATGTTGAGTCTCAATTTGCCAGATCTATGGTCAACCCTGGTGAGATGGTTGGTGTTGTCGCTGCTCAATCTATTGGTGAGCCTGCTACTCAGATGACTTTGAACACTTTCCACTATGCTGGTGTGTCATCCAAGAACGTTACTCTTGGTGTTCCTAGATTGAAAGAAATTCTTAACGTTGCTAAGAACATTAAGACTCCTTCCATGTCCGTTTACCTTGAAAAAGAACTTTCTCTTGACATGACCAAAGCTAAGGATGTAATGGCTGCCATTCAGTATACGAACTTGTCTCATGTTGTCAAAGCTACTGGTATTTTCTATGATCCGGATCCTCAATCTACCGTCATTCCCGAAGATGAAGACATTGTTGCTACCCACTTCAGTATTCCTGATGAAAAACTTTTGTCAGAGCTTTACAAGCATAGTCCTTGGGTTCTTCGTCTTGAGATCGATCGTCAGAAGTTACTTAACAATAACTTGACCATGGATCAAGTTACTGAGAAGATTTCTGCAAGTTTTGGTGGTGATATGGCTTTGATCTGGTCTGATGATAATGCCCCCGACCTTACTGTCAGATGTAGAATTGTTCGTGATCCCAAGAGTTTGGGTGATGAGGTCGAAGCTGAAGAAGACCAGATGCTCAAGAAGCTGATGTTCCATATGCTTGAGAACATTGTTCTTTGTGGTGTCTCTAATATTAGTCGTGTTTACCTTACCAAGATGGAGATTAGAGAGCCTGATGAGACTGGTGAGTACCAGAGAATTGCCGCTTGGAACTTGGAAACTGATGGTTCCAACTTGGCCGATGTCATGTCTGTTGAGGGTGTTGATGCTAGCAAAACCTACTGTAACTCTTTTGTGGAGGTTCTTTCTGTTCTTGGTATTGAGGCTTCCAGAATGTCTCTGTTCAAGGAAATCAGTAATGTCTTGTCTTTCGATGGTTCCTATGTCAACTACAGACACATTGCTCTGCTTGTTGATGCTATGACTGCTAGAGGTCACATTATGGCCATTACTCGTCATGGTATTAATAGAGCTGATACAGGTGCTTTGATGAGATGTTCTTTCGAAGAAACCGTTGAAATTCTTCTTGAAGCTGCGGCTGTGGCGGAGCTCGATGACTGCAGAGGTGTTTCTGAGAACGTCATGCTTGGTCAGATGGCTCCGTTGGGTACTGGTAGTTTCGATGTCATGTTGGATGATGAGATGCTCATGGCAAACACTGTCGACTATTCTAATGACACTGCTAACGGCTCTTATGGTGCCGCTGGTCCAAAGATGATTGAAGGTTCCGCTACTCCTTACGACGGACGTTCTCCGATGTATGACAGCAACGCTAGCATTGGATCTGCTGATGGTAGCGTTCCTTTCTCTCCCATGGCTAATTCTGGTGGCGATGATCGTGGTGGATTCACTGAATACAGCAGTGGTTTCCAGAGTCCATTTGGCGGCTCTTCTCCTGGATATGCTCCTACATCACCCTTCTCCTCATTCGGCGGCTCTTCTCCCAGCTTTGGCGGTACTTCACCTTCCTACTCACCCAGCAGTCCCACTTATGGAGTCTCTTCGCCTGCTTATGGTGGAACTTCTCCTGGCTATTCCCCTACGTCTCCGTCGTATTCACCTACCTCACCATCTTACTCGCCAACTTCTCCGTCGTACTCCCCCACATCACCCTCATACTCTCCTACTTCCCCGTCGTACTCCCCCACATCACCCTCATACTCTCCTACTTCGCCGTCTTACTCTCCTACCTCGCCATCCTACTCACCAACTTCTCCATCATACTCTCCCACTTCTCCATCCTATTCTCCCACGTCTCCATCGTACTCACCCACCTCACCTTCCTACTCTCCTACTTCGCCATCGTACTCACCGACATCACCTTCATACTCACCCACCTCGCCGTCATACTCGCCAACTTCACCTTCATACTCACCTACTAGCCCCGAGTATAATGGTAATGCTGGTGGTGCTTCTCCATCATACTCTCCTACCTCTCCATCATTTTCGCCTACTTCACCTTCTTTCGCTCCATCTGGCAATCAGTCTCCTTCTTACTCTCCTAGTTCTCCTTCTTATTCGCCAACGTCGCCAAGCTTCTCACCAAGTTCGCCGTCTTTTGGCAATAACAAGAATAATCAGAACAAGAAGTAAGAGACTCATCTGTGGCTATGGAGTTAAAAACCTCCCTCTCCCCCCAAAAATACTTTGACCAAAAACCACAAATTTCTTTTTCATATTCAAAATAAAACTAAAAAAAAAAAATCAGAAGGGAGCGGCGTGAATTATTTATACATATGTAATATTATTTTATCAATTGAAGAGCTTGTAATTAACTTGTTTAGTGAGTCCTGTAGATATTTACAAAAAGAAAAAAAAAAACATAATGTTTTGCAAATCTTAACGCCTTTCTTAAAGTGTTTTGAGATTTTATGGGCAAGGGTAACGTTATTGATTTCTCCCAATTTTCAAAAAATTCTGTAGCCTAAAAATTTTTTTGTTCCCTTTTTTTACTGGCTCTTAAACTCATCAAGGACTGCAATATTATACACAATGGCGAGGAATTCTGGTAACCAGGAGACCTGGGACGATTTTGAGCATGATGAGGTTGATACCTTTCATGAGCAGAGAGACCGAGAGCTTGAAAGCAAAGCTAGTAGCGGCAGACGGCGCAATGCCCGCGACGACGAAGAAGATTTCAGCGACGAAGAGATCATGGGACTGAAAGGCGCCGGTTACAGCGATGAAGAAGAAGATGACGACGATGAAGACGACTTGGAGGGTGAAGAAGCTGAAGGAGATGAAGACGAAGAAGAAGGTGGTTGGGGTAACAAGAAGTCCAACTACTACGGTGCAGACGATCTCGAAAACGACGAAGACAAAGAAGAAGAGGAAGCTGAAGCTCTGCGCTTACAAAAGAAGCATTTGAGCGAGATGAAGGCTTCTGATTTCTTTGAAGAAGACGATTTCAAAGAGTGGGAAAAGTCGGCAAAGGAGCTTGAGTCGGCTTCTGCGGCGGACCAGCATGTTCTTGAAAGTCTGCCGACACAAGACGCCGCCGAGCTGAGCGTGGCAGAGAGAACCAAGCTGCTGGATACTGTGTACCCGGAGGCCAAGCCTTTGGCTGAAGAGCTGGTTACTCTGCTGCCGCAGCTCGAGGAGCTCAAGGAATCATCGACATTAGAAGAGGAGCAGCCGGAGACGCAGCTGGCTGCCCTCAAATACAAATCATTATCAGCATATCTCGGCACTATAAATGCCTACTTTTCTCTCTTAATATCCAATATTTTAGCGGGCGGCAACAAGATCAACCTGAAAGAGCACGCTGTGATGGAGGGTATTTTGAAGGGCCGTGAGGTCTGGAGAACTGTCAGTAGTCTGGAAACTGGTAACGGTGAAGCCGAAGACCTGGAAGACGAAGAGGAGGATGATCTTCTTAACACTGATAGTCTGGTGCAAAGTGCTAAATCAGCCGGCAAGCGCAAGAGAGATACTGTTGATGAAGATGAAGACGATGAAGAGGAAGATGAAGAAGAGTTCCAGGCCCTTGCAAGTGATAGTGAAGATGAGGAACAGCAAGTTTCTGGAGATGAAGATCACGACTCTGATTTCGATATTGATATTCCAGTTATCAGCAAACAGACCAAAAAACGCAAGAATACTAGCGGTGCTAGCGATTTCGGTGAATCCACCTCTATTTCCAAGGCTGATCTTGCTGACAAACTCTCAAGCAAACGCAACCTTAGATACTACACTGCTAAGATTGACCAGCAGTCCGCCAAGGTCCGCGAGAAGCTTACTGGTGACTCTGATCTGCCTTATAAGGAGCGTAGATTTGAACGCCAGCAACGTCTCAATGAAGAAGCTCGCAAGAGAGGCCAGCAGGATGCTGATAACTTTGGTTCTGACAATGAAGACGACGAGAAGACCGCTCGAGAGGTTCGCAATTCCTATGACGACGACTATTACAACATGGTTGCCGCCGGTACCAAGCAGAAGAAGGTTGACCGTAAGGAAGCCCATGCTGCTGCCATTCAAGCCGCCAAGGAGGGCCGTCTCGACGAGCTACAGGAAGAGATTGGCGAGAACGGCAAGCGTGCCATCAACTATCAGATTCTTAAGAACAAGGGTCTTACGCCCAAGCGGAAGAAGGAGGACAGAAACGCCAGAGTCAAAAAGAGAAAGAAGTACGACGCAGCCAAGAAGAAGCTTTCCAGTGTTCGCCGGGTTTACAAGCAGCCTACCGCTTCTTATGGTGGTGAAGAGACTGGTATCAAAAAGAACATGGTCAGATCTGTCAAGTTTACGTGATTGGCTGTGCGCAATTTTTTTGGTTATTAGTTTTCATGTATTCATATATTGGTAATTTTATTAGAGTCTTTTATTCAAGTATTTCAAGTTTTTTTCAATATTTGAAAAATTCATGTCATTTTCGGGTTTTCAGATCAGTGAAGTTTTTAAAGTGTCAAAAAGGCTTAAGAAATCCCAAATTAACCCTCAAGTTTCATTGAATCAAGGGTTAGGGTGACCTTGTCTCAAATGCATTATTTTATTTTATTTTTTACTTTTTTTTTCAATGCCAACCAGCAAAATACTTGCGAGTAATAATTGTACAAAACAACAAACTTTGCAAACCCCTCCCCGCCATGTCAGAGGGAAACGACGTGAAAGTGGTGAGCAAAGAGACAACAAATGGGCAATTACCAGTCGCTGTTGATCTGGCAAAGAGTGGACCTCCCTTGATCTTGAAACTGATTTTGGCTCAGCTGGTCAACGAGAGGGGGGAGGATTCGTTTGATGACATTGTACAAGAACTGAAGGATCATCAGCTATTGCAGAACATTGATGAACGGATTATGACAAAAGAGGTGAGATTTAAAAAAAAAAAAAAAAAAAAAAATTCTTGATGGGTTAATTATAAACTGTCTCGCAATGAAACATGGGTTTGCTAACACTTTATTTTCTTTGTTTATTAGGAAGGTAAGAAGATGTACGCGGAGATGTTGGAATCAGAAGGGCTCAAACGTGATGATTCGGTGAAATCAACATCTCGAAAGAGCAAGAAGAGTAAGTATCAGGGTATGCGTTTTTTTGCTTGAGAGAATAAATACTAACGAGATCAAGCACCTCATTGGACGTTAAAGCTAGCCCAGTCTTTATACATGGCCTACACGGAAGAACTGCTACAGACGATTAAGAATGACGAGATTGAATTTGTCAAAGTGTTTAACGAGATTCAGGAAATTCAGGAGGGCAAATGGGATGAGAAACTACAATCGGGAGAAGAGGGTGAGTCCGTGGCGAATTAGTGTCTTTTCTTGTCCGTCCTGGTGGCACGAGCTAGCATAATCTTGTCTTGATAACCATACGGTCAATACAGACTATGGTATGATATCTTTGCTACAGTTTTGGCGGCTAGCTAAAACAAGTGTTTGCAAAAGCTTTCTAGAAGATGAAATGAAGCTGGACATTACCTTTGACGCGAGTTGCACGGCTACCAGATGCCCAAAACAAAAACAACCAAAAGCCAACCAAAAAAAACAAACAAACAACAACCAAAAAAACATCAAAACGAATGAGGAGAAACAGACTTGAGTCGAAATAGTGCACAAGATTAATTTCCTCCTCGTAGCAAACTTTAGAGCAAGAAAATAAGAGGAACTGATATTACCATTTGCTGGTCTTAGGATTCATCGATGCTAATTTTGGTTCTTTTTTTTTTTTTTTTTTTTTCAACATCCTTGCCTTGAAGCTAAGCCAACCAGTGGTTCGAGCATTCCAAGGTCTTTAACTCTCGTGAGTATATGCTCATGTTAAATTAAAGGTTAACAATTGTTAATTTGTCAAACTATTTGAAAACCATGGCTGGAATAAACAATATTTTATAGAAAAAGAAAGCTAAATTTCGGTATTTTCACATTCACTTTTTTTTTTTCTTGCTACCTTTGCGGATCACATGCCACTCCTCCTCCCAAGGAATAAACAAGCGCAAATGAAAATCATGAACACTGACAAAAGATTTGATACTTGCAATAATAAATTCTGTATTTTCTACTTTTATTATCTTTTTTCTTCTTCTTTTTCTGATCTCTTCTTACCTGTAATTATTTTCATTTGAGTTCTTTTCAATATCTGATCGCATGCAATACTCCCCGCAACCCGCTCAGCCAACAATATCACTATTCCCTGGCGTTTCTATTCTACCACATTATATCAACTGAAATTCAAGATGGCCGGGCCCAGCTATCTACAGTCAATGGAAACCGAGTCTGCCGGCCACAAGAATACTACCAAAGATCATGTTGTAGACAAGATTATCGAAAGTTTTTTTTCAGTAAGTCTGCCGTCGTCAATCCCAGCTCAATCAAACTCTGCATCAAGCAACCCTATAGAGAAATCAAACAACCCCTATAACGAACCAGATTTCTCGTTCTCCATACTTGCCTCTAATTTGAGAAAATTAAATGCTAGAACGGGTTTGCTACTTGTGCTTCCAGCCTCAATTTCTCATGTTTTGTCATGGCATCAGCCAACACTGACCATGTCGATGCTTGTGCTTTACACTTACATATGCTTCTATCCATTTTTGCTATCTGCTCTCCCAGCGGTGCTAGTTTTGGTTGGTATACTTATCCCCGGTTATGACTACCGGCACCCGATTTCGTCAAACCTGTTGCCAACCAAGTTTTACAAGCATAATAATGTTGTTGAGGCGGAAACCGAGGGACTGGAAATTCAAGAGATGGTTGAACATCAAATAAAGAAGCAGCAATCAGAAAATGAAAAAGTATTAATAGAACGACTTCGCGATCTGCAAAATGCGCTAGGCAGACTTGTCGAGGTATTTGACAAGCTGGAGCACTTTGTTAACAATATCGGCTCATTTAAAGATGAAAGAAGAGCATCTGCGACTTACTTGTTTCTTTTGATGCTGATCTTCAGCACAACTTATTTTGCATCATTTGTGCCTCCTCATTTAGCCATACTTTTTACGGGATGGACTATAATAGTTTGCTCCCACCCAGTTATCAATGTCAAGGTACGAAAATTTCTCAAGGAATATTTTGAACAAGAGTCTGTTGTTGCCACAGCCATCAAAAGTCTTGAAAAAACAGAGGTTATTATTGATTTTGAGCCAGAAGAACGTAAAGTCGAGCTTTTTGAGCTTCAAAGAGTTGGCCTCACACCCCGTCAATGGGTTCCTTGGCTTTACACACCGGTTGTCTATGAGCCTCAATCTGTTTTGAGGAAGAGACATGAGCGACCCCCAGGCACAAGGTTTTTAGAGGATGCGCAGCCACCCCGTGGTTGGTTTTTCAAGGAAGACGAGTCATGGGTGCTAGATACTACAACTAAAGGCTGGGTCTCTCAGCGAGGCATTAGATTTGTGGAGCTTGACCTTGAGAATTCCTGGGCGTATGATTACAAAAACGACGAGAGAGGAGAATGGCGCCGTCGCCGATGGGTTCGCAAGTGCTATAGCTACGGCTGTTCCTAGTAATGAGAAATGTTTTATCGGTTTTTGTAATTTGTTTTATCCTAATCCAGTATTATTATATTTATTAATTGTATTTGTGCTTTAGTTTTATCTTGGTTCTTATTTTTGGGGTAACATATATATATATATATTTCCCTCTTTTCAAAGCCTTGCATTAATCTTTTTTGGGATGAACGACGTGTATACTTTTCTCAACTTCCTTGGGGAAATTCCACTTTTTTCTCTTTCACCACTTTCTCTCCAATTCTTATCCTGAATGTGCAGGCTACAGTACCATTAAAGACTGAAGCTATGGACGATATTATGCCTAACTCTTTGAAGTCATTTGATGCTTTTCGTGAGTACACACGCATTAATGTTACAACGTCTACCGCTACCCGTTCTCAGCACTAACGTAACACTGGGCTTTAGCCAAGGTATCATCGTCTTACTCAATCAGATCGAATCGCGGTGGATATGTGTCGATTATTCTTGCTATAGGATGCGTGCTTTTTATATGGATTCAGTTTGCAGAGTATTTAGGTGGTGTTGAAGTTCACCAATTCACGGTGGAAAAAAACGTCGGTCGCGACATGCAAATTAACATTGACATGACTATTGCTATCCACTGCGACAAACTATCCGCTAATGTTTTAGACAAATCCATGGATCGCCTGATAGCTTCTGAAATCCTCCATTTCCAAAAAACCGATTTTAATGAAGCTTTGAAGCACTCGGATCAGATTAGACTTGATGACTCGAACCTGCGCCGTGAATCGTTGCACGGCGTGCTCAAGCGGGCAAAGCGCGCACGCCATTTTTCAAAGAGAAAGGAAAACCCTAACGGCAACTCCTGTCGAATCTACGGTTCTTTCCCCGTTACCAAAGTCCAGGGCGACTTTCATATCATTTCAAAGGACTTTTTTTTAACGCATATGGCAGACATAGACTGTGAGTATACTACTACCAGGCGGGTTGAAACTCAGCGTTGGTTGCTAACAAAGTTATACCTAGCAATGAATTTTACCCATATTATTGATGAGTTTTCGTTTGGCGAATACTACCCAAAGCTCATCAACCCTCTTGATGGCATTGTATCATACACCAGTACTCGTAAGTGCACCCTCAACTTAGTTTTTTTGTGTCATGTCAGGAAAACTCACTAACTTATCTACAACCAGCTACTATGGCGTTCCAATACTTTATCTCGATCGTTCCCACAACGTATAAGAGCTCCACTACAGGCCGCACGATTGTGACCAACCAGTATGCCGTGAACGAACTCTTACAAGATCGGGCCGGCAAGGTCCATCCGCCAGGGCTTTTTTTCAAGTACGATATTGAGCCCGTGGCACTTTTAATTACCGATACACGACTACCCTTTTCGCAGTTCCTGGTGAGATTGGTTAACATCATTGGTGGCATCATCTTCTGTACAAGCCTGGGATATCGGGTCTATGACAAGACTATGACCAAGACTCTCGGTAAAGTCAGTGAAAATGATGCAAAAGAGGGAATTATTGGTCGCGATGAGAAGTAAACTGGTATAGATAGTAATTTAGAAATTTTCACCAAGGCTTTTAAATAAAACCAACGAGACCAATATGAAACGTACTATAGCAAATAGTCTAGTCACGTGAAGATAACAAAATTGATCACGTGCGTAGAAAGTTGAGGGCAAGGGGAGAAAAAGGCTTGAATAGTTGAGCTAAATTTTAAAATTGCTTCGCCATAATATATAATTACTATGAGAAAATCTACTCAGTTTCCTCTCTCTCTCCTTTTCTCTTCTTTTTCTTCTTGTCTTTACTTAATCTTCTTTTCTACTTTTATTTCTTCAATTCCTCTGATTACAATTGATTTTCTGAATTAAAGACTTTCTCCTCTTTTTTTTCTTCTTTAATTTATTCATTACACAACCACTCTCTGTTACCGCAATATATATACATACACACACTAGCAATGAGGTAAGTCTTTTTCATCAGGCGGGGATGCGGGGGAAATTTCTTAGTGTAGTACCACAGTAGGCAAAAATTGATTTGTACTAACTCTTTTTTTTTCTTGTAGTTCTCCTAAGCGCAGAATTGAAACAGACGTCATGAAGTTGTAAGTATCGCGCGATTGCTATAGGATTGTGGCTGTTTAGAGTACTAACACTTAGTTTGTCAGGCTCATGAGTGATTATGAGGTAACTCTTGTCAATGATAATATGTAAGACTAAGTTGATCTTGCAGGAGGTCTGACCCAAACTACTCTTCGGTTGCTAACATGTTTTTTTGTACAGGCAAGAGTTTTTTGTCAAGTTCAAAGGACCTGAGGAGAGTAAGTACTGACTTTTTTTTTTTTTTTGATTTCTTTTGGTGTGAGCCTGACAGTGGGGCTACTGATTTTAACTGGTTTGATTTCTTTTTATAGCTCCATATACCGGAGGAATTTGGAAGATTCATGTTGAACTGCCAGACCAATACCCTTACAAGTCGCCTTCAATTGGGTTTGTGAATAAATTGTATCACCCGAATATTGATGAGATGAGTGGATCAGTCTGCTTGGATGTCATCAACCAGACCTGGAGTCCAATGTTTGGTAAGTATTTTTTCGGCTAACTGTGGAAGACTCATTCTGCCCTAATCGGTGGTCAGGCGTCTGACGATAGAGACCTAGCCTTGTATTATTATCACCTGTGTCATGCTAACCCATTGGCTGGATTTAGATATGATCAACATCTTTGAAGTATTTTTGCCACAGCTTCTGAGATACCCCAATGCATCCGATCCCCTGAATAGCGAAGCTTCGACTCTGCTATTACGGGAGCCCAAGGCATACGAGGCTAAAGTCAAAGGTGAGTCTTACATACCCTAGCGGTTATTTGGTTTTATTTTATTATTATTAATTTGGCTAACAAATGGTCAACTAGAGTATGTCAGAAAGTACGCTTCAAAGGATGTCTTTGAGACCGCTGATGATGAAGACGATTCCGACGTGGACATGTCGTCGGTCGGCTCTTTTGATTCTGAGGACGAGGATGGCGAGGCTGCTGGCAGACTTGAAGTCTAAGCGCGTGCGCAGAATGGTGGGTGAGCAGGTCGTAGACCCCGACGAAAGCATGATGGCTACATCTGTAATTCTATTACTATACATTTTTTTTCATTATATTTATATCATCATTATTATTATTATTTTTTTTATTTTTATTTTTTGGTTTTGGTTTTTGCAAGGCATATCAATGAATCCTGCCAGTGCTGACTGCACCAGCAGAGTTTCTTTTTTGCTTTTGTTTTGGCAGTGCCTTGGTATGGCAAGAAGGCTTTAAATGTTAAGGCTCCCATGTGCACTTGTATAATTATTATCAGATTTTTTTTTTTTTGTAAAATTTATTGTATTCAAAGATTTACACATGGTTCTTTGAAGTTCTTTTTTCTTTTATTTTATTTTTTATTAGTATTATTTAAAACCAAAATGGAATGACAGTGCGAATCATACCATTTTTCTACCACCACTATTTACTGCAATGGCTCCGACGAGGTGCTGAGGCGGTTCAAGTGCAGGTAGGCATCGGTGCCATAGCCTTCCATTGAAATAAGTTTCAAGTCACCACCAAAGTAGCGCGCATAAAGCCGGGAGATGGGTAAGCCGTAGCCAAACCCTGCCATGGGCGCTTTGAAATCCGTTTTATTAAAATCGGGCTCGAGCGAGGGGACATCTTCGACGGTGGTGTACATGTAGGTCCAAACTTTAGACATGGCTGACCGAGGGATGCCACCGCCTTCATCAGAGATCTTGATGGTAATGTCTTCGTTGCCCTCAGCGACAATAATCTTGACGGGCGGGTAGACCACGTCGGCGCCGAGGCCGTGGGTTTCAACGACAGCGCGCAAAGAGTTTTTGATAATCTCAAAGAGCATATGGCTTAGATGGCCCGGCACGTACATGAACGAAATGTTGGGATTACAAACAATGTCAACTTTAGGGGCCTCAAAGAGGTCATAATGTTGCTCACAGATAAACCGCGCATTGTCCACGGCATCCTGAGCAATCTCACGAATATTGGAATTGGTGCAAATGATGCCGACATAGTCCTCGCGCACGGGTTCGGTGTTTAATGCAATCTGCTGGCCAATCAGCATGCGGATGCCAATCCGCGACATGTAAAAACGGTCCAAAAAGCTTTGGATTTTTTGATCAATGACGAGCTGATGCTTATTATGCTGTTTCCACTCAACCACACCCTGCGCCACGGTCGTCACAAGGGGGTCGTGCCGGCGCTTGATGATTTTGAGCGTCTCTGTCATTTTCTTGTTGAAATTGTAAATCTCTGATGGCCACAGAGTATCGGCGTCAACCGAGGTATAGTAGTGGGTACTTTTATCCTTGCTTTGCAGCTTGTTGAGTGGATGCGTAATTCTAGCCGGCTCGGGCTTGATGGCAACATCCTTAGCCTCGAGTACAGCACTGTGGTTGTGCCGATTGTAGTGGTGCTGAAGGTGACTTTTATGATGGTGACCAGGAGGAATAGCCGCCGTTTGCTGCGCGTGGAACAATTTCTTCTTTAGTTCCGGGGAAAGTGTTGGCAGATGCAAACTCGTCAACTCTTCAAAACTTTGGGCATACCAGTCCCGCACTTTTTTAATTGACGGGCTGTTACTGAGCCCATACGGCAGCTCTTCTAGGTCTTTAACTCTATGGGCGAGGCGAATAGGCAGCTCCTGGGCCACGAATTGAGACGCGCGAAAGAGCGTACCGGCTGATGGCCTCGCGCCAAACTGAACCATCTGATTAAGACTGATCCCCGTGGACGGGAAGTGTGCATAGTGATAGATTTGTCGAGTGAGATCCTCAGTCAGTTTCCAAGGCCGGGACATGGTGGTACAATGTGGTGGGCAGATGAGATCCGAGGAATGGGGTGATAGTGTCTTAAAAATAAAAGAATCCTAAGAGAAAAAATATTTTTTTTTTGAAAAAGATTAAAAATATAAAGGATATGAGCGGAAGTTGGTTATATATATATTTGTGTGGGGTAGAATGTACAATCAATAGAGATAAAGCAACCTGGAGATGTAATAAAAAAAAAAAGGAAAACAAAAGCTGAAGAAGCTAAAGTGAAGAATATAAACAACAATTATCACGAAGCAAATAAGTCATATCAGAGACAAACTTTAGGAGATATTGAATTAAACTAACATGAATGGAAGTGAGAAGGGAGAAAAAGAAGAAGCAAAGGTCTTAAATTGAAACTTTTTTTTTAGGCCTTTTGGACAATTTCACAAAAGAGCCTCGGGGGTAAGGCTGTATCTTATTAGGTAATAATTGTTTATTAGGTAATAAAAGCATAATCACCTAATAAACCAGTAAATTGCAGTAGGGTAACTAAAAAGAAAATGTTTCAGGGTGCTGACATCACCACCACCAACACAGGTTAAAATTAAACTAAATTGGTCTATCTTATCGTATTTTATCATAAATTTAATAAATTTTCAACTTTCCAATAATTATGTTGAGGACCCGTATTATCACCTGTCCTTTGGTACTTTTTTTTCTTTCTCTTTTATTATTTTACCCTTATATAAAGTGTAAAGGAAAAAACTTACCTGAAAATCACCACCGTATCCCTTCAATAAAAAAAAAACAAGGAAATCAAAACCACCATCATCAACTATCATCCCTCAGTATCACCACAATCATCACTATAGGTCGACCCCCTGAATCTTGAACTTTTACGCGTTTTTAAGGCCTCATTAAATATTGAGATAACTAGTTTAAAACTAGTGACGCGACAGCATTAGGGACGTCTTTATTTAATAATAATAATAATAATAATAATAAT
>JAJMRT010000439.1:0-19001 GCA_030558065.1 Geotrichum phurueaensis | reverse complement strand
GAGAAGTGCACCTTGGGATATTTAAACCACCTCAATTCCCCTGGTCTTCTCGTGGAGAAAAAGAGCGATACCCAATACTACTCATCATTTACTACGAGGAATACTAATCACTCTTCAAATACCCTGAACAACTACACAACAACTGATAACTAACCGGTGTTCATTCACATACTCCTGTGAGACGACAAGCCAACAAGAGATTAGTCCTAAGCCTGACAACTAGCACACGAAGCCAGTGTTCTGAAACACTAGTGGTGAGTACTACCAAGTCAGAGGTCAAACCCAGAAACAACATCTAACCATCTGCTAACCTATTCCGAGTATAGAGTTTGCTGAATCGTTAGGCCCTTGTTACTACAGAGAGTGATCGTACAGAGTCCGTATACCGAACCCTTCCTCCACTACTTCTACTTCTATTTCTTCTTCCATTTCAACTTTCCCCTCAAACAGAATACCAGTTCCTTCCTTTTTCTGTAAGTCTAGCTTCTACTTTTGACTCAATACCACAGTAACGCTAACTCTCTATACAGTAAAATAAACTTAGTTTCCGGCTATTGCTACTATTTCTGGACCTAAGCTTAGTAATCTCGTGAAGCTTATCTCATCACGTGACACCCCTCGACTCCGTTTTTTTCATCTTTTGAATTTCAAGTATTTAACACTGGCCAATATTATAAAATGCAGTTTATCCATAGAATTCTGAATCTTGTTCAAACGGCATGGTATTTTTGCATTGACAACAAATCCAAATCCAATAAAAACAGCTGTCCGTCTCAATCATTAGTTTTGATTGATCTTCCAATCAAAATTCTTTCAAAAGTCATACTAGAGCTTTTATATGAATGGAGCTTCATTAGATCGCCGCACTTCACGTACCTGAGAGGTCATCTAGATTTGTTGGAAACTCAGCCAGAACTACCAACAAATCGCATGATTCCTCTTAGTCAAGTCAATGAATTTTTTCATCAGCTGGTTTGGACAGTGACATTGAAATATTCATATTGGGAGCCCAAAACTACCATAGTGCATGGATTTATCCAAGCAAGGTATATGATTAGGACAACCCCTTTTGTGTTTGACAAAAAAATGTTAAAGTCTCGAGGCATTGAATCCGTGAATAAGTTTCTCATAGTAGGATCTCTTAGCAAAAAACAGTATTTGTTTGTCCAAAATTTAAGGTTGGATGGTTTACCGGTTTTGATCTCATCAGTCGGAACAGGATTGCAAAGGTCATTCACACTACCTAAACTGCAATTCTTAACTAGATTGTGCATATCAACAAATTTTATTTTTAGAACGGCATCAAAATATAAAAATATAGAAGCGCAGTCCTCAGATTATTGGATGAGACATCAGTTTGGGTTGAAAGAAATAGATACCAAGGTTCCTGATTTTCTCGAGGCAGACATGAACAAATACGTCTGTGACAAACCCGCCATTAAAAGAAAGTTCAGTATCTATTATGGGACATTGATATCCCATGCAATTGCCAAAATGATTTCATTGCTAGATCATCCAGTCAACTGTCAATTTGTCAATTTTGGCTGTACCTGCAACATTAATCTTCACGTTCTATTATGGTGTTTTGCACATGGCAATGTTATCAGTCAAGTCAAAACTTTGCAATTATTTTTGTATTCAAAGCATAATAATTGCAAAACGTGTGCAAATCTTTTTAAGCTATTGAATCTTGACCAACTTATTTTGCAAAATAGTGTACATGATTTGGTTACTCAGGAGTTGGCTACTTTGCTAATAGAAAACAATCCAAGACTACGTGTGCTTCACTGTGAGGATTCAAACGTTTTACAGCTCAACTTTCCTGAGAATCTCGAAATTTTGAAAGTTGGTAGTAACCCATTTTTCTCAAAATTAGAAATTCCTTCAAGTCAACAGTTTCGCAGATTGGTTGAATTAAGTTTAGACTTTCAGTCTCAAGTTGATCAAAAATATGCCAACAGCACGTTTCTGCATATCCCAACTCTGCAAACATTGAAGGTTTCCGGAAATATATCTACAAACATTGAGCTTATAAGTTGTTTTTTAGATTCTAATCCCACTGTGACCACATTTTCGATATATCAAAAAGATCAGTACGAGAATCTCGAGCTTTTATACCGGCATCTGTCGCATGTCAAGCTCCTAGATATATCATATTCAACGAAATGGAACGGATTGCCCTTTTGTAAGTTCAATATCGGATCATTACTTGATGCAATATTGAAAAACGCCAGTTCTCTTGAGATGATTTTGATTTATAAATCAAAGAAAACAAAACCCATTTCATTTAACAAACTTGCAACAAAATTGGCTTGTGAGCATGAGCAGAATACCAGATATCTCAGATATTTAAACATTTACACTGGTAAATTCTATGCAAATGAACGGGTCAAAAAAAATGTGGTTGAGAATTTTTTCTCAGACATGGAATGTGACAAATCTGAAATGTCTCCATATCATCCAGATATCAAAAAGTTGTATAGAATTGATAGTGTCATAGTAGACGGTAAAATAGATGGAGGAAGGTCTCGGCTAGAGATTGATGTTCGTGGAATACGAAAGATGCTGCTGAATAAGTCTAGTTAAAGTTTGTTTTTTTATTATTATTATTATTGAATGTTATAATTGGTGATATATATTATTCAAGTAGTTAGGTAATTGTATGGACTGTTTACTGGACCGGTGCTTTTCCCAAGTTACATTTATTGCCTATTTGGTGGCATCCTAGTGAGAAAAAAATTGAGTTCGTATTATTTGGTTGACCTTGATAGAGATTGATAAGCAGTATAATTTATATAAGCTGCTCTACTCGCAATGATTATTATTAGCAAAAATAATTAGTACAAATAGTCATTGCCCAGAAAGAACCAAAACTGCTGTTCTGGTATTTAATTGCAATTTATTTCTGGTACAGAAGCAAATTCAGCACAGCTGAGTGAATTTCCTTTGCCTAATATAATTACTGCAAACAACTAAAGAGTATCACGTGAATGTTCTCCGAACGTGACTACTGAGCTTAGATCCGAAGGGGTTTTTTCAAATAGAGTAATAAGCCAGATGCAGGATGCCCAAGGCCGTAGATGAAGCAGATTGGCCACCACTGTCTCACCGGGAAGTGGAAGAGACGATCAAGGCGATACCGCGGAAGAAGGCCCCGGGCCCAGACTTAATAACAGGAGAGTTGCTTCAAGCCATGTGGGAGGTCCAGGCGTACAAGGACGCACTTTTTGCCTTACTGAAGGCATGCGTACAACACGGCTACCACCCGAAGGTCTGGAGAGAAGGTACAGTAATAGTACTCAGAAAACCTAACAAGAGCACCTACGAGGAGCCGAAGTCATACAGACCGATCACTTTGCTAAAGGTACCATTGAAGGTATTGGAGAAGATAGTACAGAGGAGGCTCGCCTACTTGACCCGCGACAAACTTCCAAAGAGGCAGTTTGGCGCTAGGACCGGGTAATGCGCGACGGACGCTGTGCTCGAGCTGGTCGACTATGCAAAGGAGGATCTGACAACAACAACCACAGCGATGATGGTGGACATCAAAGGTGCATTCGATAATGTGAACAGAAAGAAACTAATAAGAGTGATGAGGAGAATGGGTATTCCGGAGACAGTAGTGAGATGGACATACGGGTTCACGAAGAGCAGATTGGCGAGCTTGGTGTTGGATGGGTATGAGACGGAGGTAGGTGCAGTATCCACTGGCATACCCCAAGGCTCCCCGATATCCCCGCTGCTTTTTCTAATTTACACAGCGCCACTCTACGGCATTGTGGAAGCGGAAGGGTTGCAGGTCACTGGCTTCGTTGACGACATCACAGTTTACACGAAAGGAGACATGATGGAAAATGCTGGACGGCTCTCTGAAGCATTGAAGAAGGTATGTGAATGGGCAAGCTCTATGCACACGGAGATAGATCTTGGCGATAAGCTAGGGTTTATTCACTTTAACAAGAAAAGAAACTTCCCGGATATTGAAGATATCTCTTTGGCGATCCCCGGCAGAGAGGAGAAGAAAGCACCCGATGAAGAAGTCAAGCTCCTGGGAATCGTCCTGGACAGAAAGCTGGACTTCAGAGCCCATATCGACAGGGTAGCTAACAAAGCAGAGCGTGCGCTTAGGGCGGTAAGAGTACTAGGAGGTACGGTCCGAGGCGTCAGGGGATCCGCCCTGAGGTCGATGTACTTGACGTGCGTCAGAACTGTCATAGAGTATGGATGCGAAGTCTGGCTCAGCGGCGATGTGGGTCAGATCAAGAAGCTGGAAGCCATTCAGTGTGAAGCCCTTAAGAGGGTGGTGGGGGCCTATAAGGGCACCTCCCGCGACGTGCTCGAAAAGGAGTCAGCGGTACCGCCGTTGAGAATCAGGCTGGAGCATGTCCTTGAGTTGAAGCTAACGAGAATTTTGTACAGAGTTGATCATGGAAATCCTGTTTATGAACGATTGAAAAAGACAAAAAAATTTGGAAAAAGAGAAAAAGGCAAAAAAAACGAAAAAAATGAAAAAAGAAAAAAAGCCAAACTTCGACGAAACGAGAAGTAAATACCTAACCAACAGCCCCCAAGATGAAAAATTGGCAAACCTGCCAGTACTGAACAAGCTCACCCCATGGAGCGAGGAAAACCCGAGTGAAGAGGCCGCGGAAGCCGCGTCAGAATTTTGGAAGGCACTGAGAGCCAGGATACGAGATAACCAGACAACCCTACAAAACAAGTGGCGAGAAGGATACCAGAAGTTTATGACGACCAAAGCCGCTAAATGGTACAAGGAAATCACCAAGAAAGACAACACAAGTCCGACAACTGACATGAAAAAGCTAGTTACAACTGAAGTTTTAAAGAATTTTCCCCGCGAAATATTGAGCCGATTGACACAACTCAGAACAGGCAACGGAGACATCGGCGAATATCTGCAAAAGAGAAGAGTCCCCAAAGACAACTACAACTGCAAGTGTGGTGAGTTCGAGACCGTTCAACATATCGTTAAACACTGCCAGAAAACCGCAACAAAAAGAGAATTGCTTTACGGGGTATCTCCGGACCAGGACCTAGCCACACTGCTTAACACACCGAAAGGGCTACAGGTCATAAAGGAGTACCTGTCGTAAGACTAAGCACAATCACATATGGCAGTAAGCACCCTGCATAACAACGACAGCCGAGGGCCACAAGCTCCAAACCAAAGACTACACAGCCGAAGATCACAACAAGCTACACCCACAGGGGTCTTAGACTAGATGAAGAATCTGTGGCGGCGCCAACTGAGCTGGTACGCGAACGACCGAGTTCTCACCGCATGAGAACAAGAATGATGAAACAGTCATTGGGGACTTTACTAGAAACTACAAAACCAGAATAGGCCGGCAAATTAGATTGGGATTTGATTAAAGCCTTGAGTATTTGACTTGTATAGTATATTTGTTTATGTAAGAATAATAAATATCCAATGTGGAAAAAAAAAAAAAAAAAGAAGACCCCCCGGACATGGGGGTCACAACAAACCTGAAATAAATTTCTTCTATGTATATCTAAATAAGTTGTTAGGACAATAAACTGAATATATATATATATATATATATACATACTAGATGGCTCATTAAAGATTATCAAGCTCACATTTATTATAGTAGTATCTTAGAAGATTTAGAAAACTATGATTGTTTCACTCTATAAGTTTGAAAGTTAGTCGGGCTGAAGTTAAAGTCAAAGTTTAGAGTTCTAACTCACAGAAAAGAGAATGAATATAGAAGTAGCTAGCAATCCAATAATATATAATTATAACTTAAGCGCAAAAACTTTATGATTCTGTTTATTTTTCAAAAAAAAATTAAGGTTGTTGTGAACAAATGTTCAGATGAAGCAGAAAAATTTTGATATTGGAAAGTCTGGTCGATAAAGACTTGAAATTTTTATTTTTAGTTAATGTCTTTCTTTTTACCTTCAGGTCGCGAGAGATTTCAGATGTTATATATATAACCATTTCTTGGACAATTCGATTACACAATCAAAGCAGAGGTCTATGACATTTCCTACTACTTTGTTTTCTCAACGATTTTGATTTTTATAAATACCACTTTTTTGAAAAGTTTTATTTTATGTTGATTCTAATAATAACTCTACTTAGTTGTTAACACGCTCGTGAAGCCAGCTTCACATGCTAAAACAATTTCTAAAAAAAAAGATCCCTGTTGGTTCATCACAATCGTATTGTAATTTGACCTGAATCAAAACATTGAGATAAAGTTTAAAGATGGCACAGAGGTATAACAACGCATTTTTGACGGGAAAGCAATTCTTGACAACTATGTTAATTCACTGAGAACACCAAACTAGAGATTATTGCCTAAGTATTTTCTCTATACTTGTACAGCCAATGAACAACAACTACTTGCACTTGACCATTTTTAAACGATATAAAAGCATTCAATATATTTTAATATTTCCTACTGTTGTTGTAAGTAAATCTGCAATTTACTCATTTTAAATAATTTTTTTTATTTAGTAGTAAAAAGTTAATAACTTGTCAAGACGAAACCACAACAATGGTTCGGAAATACTTCTCCATCACTTATACATTGTTGTGCCAGATATTGTTATAAATCTAGTCAATTTCTCAGATTTTAACAAATTTTTATCCTTTACTTGCTTCCTTTCTCTTTTTTTCAATAGAAGATATTTCTCACTACCTCTATCAACTTCTTTTTTTTTTTTCTTTATTACCAATCATGAGTTCTTTGAATCCAGAAGTTCCTATAACAGTCGGTGATATCCAAGCCTTGGAAGAGTCAAATAGGATACAAAATGCGCAAGGAAACATTGAGTTGAACGTCATAGAAGCGCAACCTGAACTGGATCAGGGAGAAAATCGAGCTTCAGTTCACCAACAGACTCGTGCAGAAAATGAACCGGCAGCAAATATCCATTTGGAAGCTTTACCTAATCCCCCGAATCCTAACATAGATTGCAGAACAGCCATCAGTATTGATATGTCGAATGCGTTAATGTTTCTTTTGGCCAATTCGGCTCTATGTTTTGTTAAATGGTTTGTGGAAAGACCTGACAATCTACATGAAAAGTCTATTTGGTTCACGCGTGGTTTAAGTACAACATGTGCGGTGTGTGCTGCTATTAACCTTATTTTTACATTTGAAAACCCTTCGACTTTTTCAACCTATATCAAAGAAAAAAATTCTTTTTTCTACTTTCTCTTGCGTTCTTTTTTTTACAACCTTGGTTGGGCCCTTGCAGATGCTTCAATTGTTTACTTGACAATCTTCGACCATACTTGCTGGGAGTACGAAGTTAAAAGAAACGTATATATTAGTGTATGCGCCGTACGGGCTTTTATTATGTTTTGCTTATTGACACACATTCTTAAAAAGCGGCGGAGACTAAATCGATAAAGCAAAACCAAAAGCCACCAAATTAATAATTAATGCTAATAAATTTACTCATTATTTCAAGATCTGAAAAATAAAAAAGATAAAAATCAAACCGGACATGAAAAGTAGGCTTTTAATACTGAAACAGTTATCTCAATTAGCCCCATCAAGCAGGTCTCTAAGCAGGCATTTGAAGTTTACGCACTCTATACTGCTGAATTCTCTACAAAATACAGTCAATATGTCACCACATAAAAATTTATTGTAAAAGCGGCAAATGATTTAAGTGCCATTTTATAAAGTAAACCGTCAATTTATAGTGTGCGGTGGTAAGTCGAGAAATTTAACTTTAATGCATTTCTTGTTATACTGGGGGTTATGGGATAATTTCTGTGCTTATGGACAGATTAACTCCCAAAGGCGCGTATTCCGACCGTTTCAGCCTAGCCGAATTTGCAACCATTAATTTTGTTTTTAAAAAAAAACTCCTCCACTCTTTTGAACCAGGATTTCAGGGCCAGGTCCAAAGTAGTTTTTTGTAAAAATTGTCCAATACTTGCCAGGTTCCTATTTGCTGAAAGAAAAAAAGGGAAAGAAAGGGAAAAGGGAAGCTCAAACATACTTTGCCTATTATATACGGCCTTGGTGGAACAGCATTTGTGTCCATTTTGTTGTAAATTTTGGTGGCTTCAACATTATTAATACTAGCAGTCCTTGTATTAGTGGCCTTTATTGCTCAAATATTGACAACTCGGGGGTGTTCGGCTACTTTTTTACTGGCAAAGCTAACTGTGTAAACGTGTGTTTTGCCTCTTTCTTCATCAAATAGTCTCAAACTACATCGCTGTTTATTTTGGTACTTTATCCTAGATTTCAAAACCATAGTCAACTTCCAACAGCGCATTCAGAGATTTCTACATTTTCGGCTTTTGTATATACTGGTTGCCGCGAGGCCTCGCTAAATGTTCAGCCGCGCAATGCCGATTCTGCAAGATTTTTAATCTAAGATTCATCAGAGTTTAAAAAAAAAAAAAAAAAAAAAAAAAAAGAAACATCAAAACTTGTCATCATGGTCTCAGTAGTGCTAAATTTATTTTAGAAAAAAATAAATGTATTTTTTATTAAATAAAAGCCCAATACTAGTTTTTTTTTCAACTCAGAACTCAATGCCATTACTGGTTTGACACTGGGCCATCTCTCATACTTCTTTTTTTTTTTTTTCCACATTGGATATTTATTATTCTTACATAAACAAATACAAGTCAAATACTCAAGGCTTTAATCAAGTCCCAACCTAATTTGCCGGCCTATTCTGGCCTTGCAGTTTCTAGTAAAGTCCCCAATGGCTGTTTCAACATCTCTCATACTTCAATTTTTCTCACAACCCCATGTGATGTTTTCTTTGACTATCTTTTTTTTTTTCTACTTGTCACGTGATGTGATTGGGTTTATAAGCTTACTAAGCTGAGGTCTAGTCTAGAAATAGGCTGTAACGATTAGGAGACTAAGTTTATTTTACTATAAGGAGAGTTAGCGTTATTGTGAAATAAAGCCTTAGGGTTTGAAGGCTCAACTTACAAAACAATAAGGATTAGGTAATTATTTGCTGGAAGTTAAAAGTGGTCCTGTTTACGGACTCTGTGTGTTCATACTTTGCAGTAACTCCGATTTAAGGGTTCAGCTAACTCTAAGCTTGGATTAGGTTAGCAGTTGGTTAAGCGTTACTTCTGGGTTTGACTTCTGACTTGGTAGTACTCACCACTAGTGTAAATAGAACCCTGAATATGTGTGCTAGTCGTCAGACTTAGGATTAATGTCGCGTTGGCGTAATACACAGGACTATGTTTATAAAGTCGGATGGTTGTTTATTGTAGTGAGGTCTCTCAGGGGTTTTGAAGAATGGTCAAATACTTTGTAGTAAATGATGTGTAGTCTTCTCTATCCTTCTTTTCCCTCAGAGACGTCCTGAAAAAACAAAAAGGTTTGAATATTCTTCGAAGGACTTTTGTGAATTCATAAGTAAGAACGAGCATTTTTTTTTATCATTTTCTGAAGGCTTGTTTTAACAACATTTTCTCTTGAGATTTGCCTCATTCTAAGTGGGCTTTCTATTTGAGGTTTACATTGTGTTATATCAGTTTGATAACCTCGTTCTAATAAATACTAGGGTATCTCTAACGTGCATAGATGGGGGATACGGCTATAGTCAGTTTCTTATCGAATTCCACCTACTTCTATATTATGGATTAGAGACAAGTTTCATGCAATTATATTATTTCTTATTGAAGTCAGATAACCAAGCGGGGCTAGATGGTATTCATGCGGTGTAAACTAAGCCTGGTTGGATAAACAAGCCAGGAAGGGTTATAATGTGTCATGATGCATTGCAGTCAACAAGATGTGTCATGACACAAAACTGAATTTTAAATTCATAGATTGAAACAAACCTAGTTCTCTATATCTTCTCGGATACCTCTAGATCTGACCTTGATAGTATCAGATCAGCCATCTAGTAAGCCACAGATAGTTTTTTTTTCATCCCAATGTCTGCCTTTAGTCTCAAATGAAGATCAAGATGAACTATTCCAAGTTTATTAATGCCACAAAAAGACAGATTTAAAAACTCTGAGGCTTGAAGATATTACATATTCTCAAAAAAAAAAAAAAAAAAGAAAAGATATTACTGATTTTGGTGTTGTGTCACGTAATGTAATCTTAACAGGATCACCGAGTTTAAGTCCTAAGGGTGTTATCATAAATTAAGCGAGCGCGCAAATTGATACACACAAAGATCTATCTCAGCATAGGGGTTCTTTCATCTAGTTCAACAAACAAGTAGATTTCCAGAATATTGGTGATTTTTTTAAAAGATATACAACAGAAATAAAAAAACACCTGTAAACAAAAACCTGAGGTCTCTTAAATTCATTTTTTTAACAAGGAGAGTAAACGTCAAGGGTTATATCGACGGGAATGGTGAAAAAAGATGAGAATGCACTTAGAGCTATAAAGGTGCTGTGCGGCAAAATCAGCGGTGTCTAATGATAAAATTTAAGGCTATATTATGTAGAAACTAAACAAAAAACATACTACATAACAAAAATGATGTCAAGTAATCATCCATGCAAAGAATAGAGAAGATTCATAATAACTGCTATTACCTAATAGTAATTTTCAGTTGTTTTCTTCATTTGCGGCCAATATTTGAATATATATATACTTTGTCCCCTTTTTTTTTTTTTTTTTTTTTTTTGAGAATAACCGCCCTTATTTACAGCAATCTATTGTATTATCCAATTACACAATCATACTCTTTGGAATTTAGTAAGTTTTTCTCTATTATTTTTGAATTTAAATGAATCAAATTTGTAAAGAGGTCACGGCAACTTTTGCCTCAAGGCGTAACTCTTTGAAATTCCCCTCGTAGCCAAGGTTCGCAGCAAAAAATCTCAAAAGAAACTATATATAGGTATCTAGTAATGGCATTACACAAACAAAAAAAATTGTGACAAAAGCATTAAAAATTAAAATTAAGCACATCTCAAAAGCATTAACAGTGAAGGTTTAAGGAATTTGTGCAGAATAAATTTTAGGAAGGGCATGAAAACATAATAATTGATTGAAAGAGAAGAAAGAGATTCAGCACTGTCTAAAAAGGTGTTTATGTTTCTTCAACTTCCGAACCCCAAGAAAATTTAGAGAAAAGTCAAATCTTTATTGAGCATCCACAATCCTAAGAAAATCGACAATTCATTTAAGAGTGCAGTACAAGGCTACAATTCTTCATTTTGTCAACAACTAACATGCAAGATAACACTATAAGGCACAATATGAGAGTTAAGGCTTAGCAATGTTAACATAGACAATAAACTAGTATATTTTAAGTATGATATTTTTCTTTAATTAAAAACTTTTGAAATGCATCAACATTAATACTGGAATGGTATAGTGAAACAACCTTGGTCTTCATAATATTCTTTCTAATATCAGGACCTATGCTTTATAATCCTGTGTCAATTCTAAAGACCATTTGCAACAATTTAAAAAGCCCTTCAACTCCAAAATTTTCTACTTTTAAATTTGAGTCTTTAACGCTGGCCAATATAAAAAAATGCAGTTTATCCATAAAATTTGGAATCTTGTTCAAACGGCATGGTATTTTTGCATTGACAACAAATCCAAAACCAATGAAGACAGCTGTCCGTCTCAATCATTAGTTTTGATTGATCTTCCAATCAAAATTCTTTCAAAAATCATACTAGAGCTTTTATATGAATGGTCCTTCATGAGATCGCCGCACTTCACGTACCTGAGAGGTCATCTAGATTTGTTGGAAACTCAACCGGAACTATCAACTAATCGCATGATTCCTCTTAGCCAAGTCAATCAATTTTTTCATCAGCTGGTTTGGACAGTGACATTGAAATATTCATATTGGGAGCACAAAACTAGCATAGTGCATGGATTTATCCAAGCAAGGTATATGATTAGGACAACCCCTTTTGTGTTTGACAAAAAAATGTTAAAGTCTCGAGGCATTGAATCCGTGAATAAGTTTCTCATAGTAGGATCTCTTAGCAAAAAACAGTATTGGTTTGTCCAAAATTTAAGGTTGGATGGTTTACCGGTTTTGATCTCATCAGTCGGAACAGGATTGCAAAGGTCATTCACACTACCTAAACTGCAATTCTTAACTAGATTGCGCATATCAACAAGTTTTATCTTTAGAACGGCAATAAAATATAAAAATATAGAAGCGCAGTCCTCAGATTATTGGATGAGACATCAGTTTGGGTTGAAAGAAATAGATACCAAGGTTCCTGATTTTCTCGAGGCAGACATGAACGAATATGTTTGTGACAAACACGCCATTGAAGGAAAGTTCAATATCTATTACGGGACACTGATATCCCATGCAATTGCCAAAATGATTTCATTGCTAGATCATCCAGTCAACTGTCAATTTGTCAATTTTGGCTGTACCTGCAACATTAATCTTCACGTTCTATTATGGTGTTTTGCACATAGTAATGTTATCAGTCAAGTCAAAACTTTGCAATTATTTTTGGATTCAAAGCATAATAATTGCAAAACGTGTGCGAATCTTTTCAAGCTATTGAATCTTGACCAACTTATTTTGCAAAATAGTGTACATGATTTGGTTACTCAGGAGTTGGCTACTTTGCTAATAGAAAACAATCCAAGACTACGTGTGCTTCACTGTGAGGATTCAAATGTTTCACAGCTCAACTTTCCTGAGAATCTCGAAATTTTGAAAGTTGGTAGTAGCCCATTTTTCTCTAAATTAGAAATTCCTTCAAGTCAACAGTTTCGCAGATTGGTTGAATTAAGTTTAGACTTTCAGTCTCAAATTGATCAAAAATATGCCAACAGCACATTTCTGCATATCCCAACTCTGCAAACATTGAAGGTTTCCGGAAATATATCTACAAACATCGAGCTTATAAGTTGTTTTTTAGATTCTAATCCCACTGTGACCACATTTTCGATATATCAAAAAGATCAGTACGAGAATCTCGAGCTTTTATACCGGCATCTGTCGCATGTCAAGCTCCTAGATATATCATATTCAACGAAATGGAACGGATTGCACACTTGTGAGTTCAATATCGGATCATTACTAGATGCAATATTGAAAAACGCCAGTTCTCTTGAGATGATTTTGATTTATAAATCAAAAAAAACAAAACCCATTTTATTTAATGAACTTGCAACAAAATTGGCTTGTGAGCATGAGCAGAATACCAGATATCTCAGATATTTAAACATTTACACTGGTAAATTCTATGCAAATGAACGGGTCAAAAAAAATGTGGTTGAGAATTTTTTCTCAGACATGGAATGTGACAAATCTGAAATGTCTCCATATCATCCAGATATCAAAAAGTTGTATAGAATTGATAGTGTCATAGTAGATGGTAAAATAGATGGAGGAAGGTCTCGGCTAGAGATTGATGTTCGTGGAATACGAAAGATGCTGCTGAATAAGTCTGGTTAAAGTTTTTTTATTATTATTGAATGTTATAATTGGTGATATATATATATATTATTCAAGTAGTTAGGTAACTGTATGGACTGTTTACTGGACCGGTGCTTTTCCCAAGTTATATTTATTGCCTATTTGGTGGCATCCTAGTGAGAAAAAAATTGAGTTCGTATTATTTGGTTGGCCTTGATAGAGATTGATAAGCAGTATATTTTATATAAGCTGCTCTACTCGCAATGATTATTATTAGCAAAAATAATTAGTACGACCAGTGATTGCCCAGAAAGAACCAAAACTCTTGTTTTGGTATTCAACTTCAATTTTTTTTCTGGTACAGAAGCAAATTCAGCACAACTGAGTGAAATTCCTTTGCCTGATATACTGTAAATGCCTAGAGAATAATTACATGTGTTGACAGTTTCAGGTAGTTAGTATTGAATTCTGCCAACATAAAAAACTACAAATGGCTATAACTAAATCATTGAGTACCAAATGAATACACAAATATGATGAATTACTTACAGCTGGATAGCTAGATAAGGTATCAGGTATTCTACCCATTACAAAATCACGCAAGGACTTATTTAGAACGTTTCTTTTTAATATCGCACTGTCTTTGATTTAGATAAAGTGGGAGTAGCTAAACTTAGTTGGAAATTGTTATTATTTCGTTTGAGATTCGACCTCTTTTGTGTCCCACAGGTGAAATGTTGCATAAATAAATTCGATTAACGTACTGTTTTATAAGCTGTCAAGAGAAGCTTGAAAAGATTTCCTTGACATAGAAATTAATACGCATTAATCGGACTAGAAGCCTACATAAAAGCAATAATAAAAGTCTGATGAAGCTGGAAAGAAAAACTTTTCCTTGAAAGAAGTACCAAACCCTTAAGCTCTGTACATTTGCAAGGCTAGCGTTAAAATCAATTGCCTGAAGATCTAAACCATTTACAACATTCGCTTAAGATCAACCTTTCTTTCCATAAGAAGTTATTATTTTAGGGTTGTAGCAAACCAATTCTTCATACAAAGGTGCCAACTATTTTAGTTAAGAATGAATATATATATATTGGCACATATCGTAGACGCTTTTATGGAAAGATTTGCCGTAGTGCTGCTTCACTGAGAATTCTAAATTCGTAAGTTGCTGCATTTTTAAAGTAAAAAATCTGCTATATTATGGTTTTTTTATTCAATACAAAAAGGGGTTGTCTTTTGGCCTTTAAATCTGGATGGTTCTCTAAAGAAGAAGTAAAACTTGTATTGTTTGATTGCACCATAACTGCTTAAGCAGTATTCTCCCAAAATTACAAAAAATCTTTGCTACCTTATAGCTCAAGTAAAACCAAAGGAGGCTTTCAAATAATTACAAATTTTTTTTGGTCACACTGTCTTGAAGAAGAACTAGACCGTCATTATAAACCACTAGTTGTCGCCAGGTTAGGCATGGTGCCTCTGATTGCCTGCATTTGGTTTTAGAACTAGTGGTGATTTTGCAGTACATCTGCCCTAGCCCTGTATTGTTGCACTATGTGCGTTTCTCCGGGCTGTCACCGCAAGCTCTCTGGCTCTTATTTCCCGCTTTCCAAAGTTTTTTCTTCCTCTTTCTTCCTTCTCTCGTTTCCCTTCCTCTCTGTTAAGAGCAAACTACGAATCCCGCGATTCACCATCCTTCACCCCCCAGAATTTAAGGTACTTCCCGCTCAGCAGTTTCTTCATGTCGCGACTTTTTATCTGTTTATATTCCTGTTTTTCTCCTCCGCTAAGATTAGCCTTTCACAGTATTAACTCGTAATGCGTTCTACTAGTTCCCTCCATATTATTAAACGGTATCCACTGCCGGCCATGACCGACTCTGATGATTACCCCCCGCGCAAGAAGATAAAGTTCTCCCGAACTGCCATTGATGACATGAGGTTTGAAGACGAGATGGACCGCTTTTATAAGCAGTTCATTATTGATATTTCTCATTCTGTCAAGCATTGCATTCCTCTTAATAAAGTTTCTTGCGCCCCGAGTGCCACGGTAAGACCGGCCTCCCGTTCGCCCTCGTATGTGGCAATTCCCAAGTCCGTCGACAGTGCAACTTTCCATCCCTGGTCGGCCCCCACATATCTTAAAGAGTCTATGCTTGGGGACTCTATTTTCATGGTTCTTAAAGAGCAGCTCAGGCACGTTTCGTCTGTCTCAGTCGGCTATAATGGCTGGTCCGAGTCGTTCAGCAAATCGCGCCGCGGAATTCTGCCAATTATTTTGTACTGGATTGACCCCGTTACCTTTCTCCGTAAAACTTATGTGATTGACTTTAGCTTTGAGGTTCCTAAAATTGGTGACAAGCGCAAGGCCTGGCTAGATGTCGATGTCATGAAGGACCTTGTTAAGAATATTGTCGTTGTCATGCAGGAACTTGACGCTCTTCACAAGCTTACGTTTGTCACGGGCGACCATGGCGACTTTGACTCAATCATGGGAGAAATTATCTCTACGACTTGCCATCTAAAGTCCGAAGATTTATCAGTCCCGCCAGACTCAGAACCAATCTTATCATTTTTGCAGTCTTGCTTTTATGGAAATTGCCCTGTTTACGTCATGTACACAGAGTTGGTTGATATTGAAAAAATAATTGAGCGCATTGCACCCATGTCCGAAGGCACTAAAACGTTTGGATCATTCAAGGTCATTGACCGCATTGCCGAGAGAATATCGCGGCAAGGGAGCATCCGTACGCGATGGTTTAAAATTTGCCAGCGAGAGGGCCTACCATTACGGTTTTTGCGCAGTGAGCGCACACGGTGGACGACTTTTGCTGAGCAAATCTGCTGCGCGCGCCGGTACATGAACGTGATTGATGCCATGAACGGCGACAACGAGTTTGGTCCTACGATCAGCCGGGCGTTTTGGGAGTTTTTAGGCTACATTGCTCCCATTTTGGAAATCTACATTATTTTTATTGATGCTGTCTACTCAAAGAGTACGTTACAAGCTCGCAACATTGTCACGTATTATTCCATGTCGATGGCGCTGGAAGAGCAAATGTCGCTTTTTGCTATCTCTATGAATAAGATCAAGAATCCATTTATGAATGATTTCTGGAAGCAGGCGTCGCCAATAATTACGAAAAATATCAAGGCATGTGTGGAAAAATCTCTGCGAAATCCACTTGACCTACTAAAGCTGCTGTTAGTTCCCAGCAACTACTTGTTATTGCAAAACAAGCGCACAAAGTTTTACACCTGGCTTGGGCTCGGCAAAAAATATCGTGAATTTAAGAACCTTACCATTAAAAGCTTGCTGGCCGAGGTAATTTCGCGTATCATTTTTGACTATTCCAAGCTAAGTTTATACGAAAAACGCGAGTCTTCGACTACGCTTGTGGCCGATACGCTGCGCTACCGCTTCCGGGCTGAATCCGATCAATTTGTCTATGAATGTCTTAACCTTCCACACGCACAATCGAGTTACACCTACACGCGCCACCATGGCCATAAGATTAAGTTTGATGAGCTCCCACTCAACGTTGAAAAGCGCGTGTACAAACGCACCATGAAATTTTGGGAGAGCAATAGGGAAAAATACCCCATTTTAACGCGCTTTGTTGTTTGTGTTCTGGCGCTACCAGCGAGTAATGCGCATGTGCAGGAGCTCATTGATATCACATCGGTCAACGTCACACCGGATTTCAACCCTAGTTACATCCGTAACCTTGGCCTCGTTCGCAACGTTGTCAACTTTGACGATAGCACGCGCGAGCTTGTCAAAAAGAAACTAAAGGAGTTTGCTAAGGACGATCACTACAAACAAACGCTACAATTGCTTGTCTGCCGTGTCAGCTCGTAAAGGTTATTTCTATTATGACCAAGATAGTTATGATTTATATTGCATTTTGAAAACAAGTTTTTTTTTGGGGGTTATCCAAGTTATGTAAAGATTTGTGTGAGTGTGTGTGAAATATATTAATACTAATTTCTGTTTTTTGAGATTGTAGATTCAACTGACTTTGAAAGGTTGTTTTTATTTCTATTATTGTTATTTATATACTAGACACCTTATGGCTTCTCTTAATTCATGAGAGATATTCCAACATTTCAACAATTCATTTAATCTTACTTTTTTTTTTTTTTTGCGGCTACTCATTGCCCAATGCCAACAGCCAAGACAGAAAAAAAGGAGTTTAATATGAGCAATATGGGCAATTGGTAGATATCAAACGTTTAGGTATTACGACAATTATAACCAGAGGTTCCATTTATCTGGCGGCTTACATTATTGATAACAGCTTTTGTGAAGGAGACTAAGAGGAAGTTATTGGCTCGACGCATCTGTACCGGTAGGCGTACTACCACTCGGAAATTGAGAAAACGAGAATTTTCTCCGTGGCCCGTGAATGTCATTATCTTTCTTGTAATTATCGTTTGTTTTTTTTTCTAACCATGGGTAGTTCAAGTTAGTGGCAAGTAACATCTATTAATATCGTATTTTTTTTTCTAGTCTGCTTTCACTGGAGATACAATAAATACCTTGGGATCTAAAAGAAACTAAAAGTGAAACCAGTATCAATAACTCTCAGGGGGGGAATGAATATGGTCTAAACCACGGTAGAGCTTTTTTTTTTTTTTTTCCCAAATAAAACCATTTGAGATTAGCTTTCCAAGGCAATGCGTCCTTGCTCCCTCCATACTCTCTCAATATATGCTTATTTTAATAGCTGCCATGAGGATCAAACCAGTTTTTGATTAAAATTGTGCAGGGTCTCGGACTTGACTGTATGTTATCAGCAAAAGAGAAAGCGTGATCTCGCTGCCAAATGTATATATAATTGTCTCAATCTCATTGTTTGATGTTAGGATCTTTGACCGCTTTTTTTTTTTTTTTTTTTTTTTTTTTTGCTCAAGCCGTACATACATAAAACAACTGTGATTCAGAATTCATGTACTGTGGGGTTTAACTGTTTTTTGGCCAACCGCTTGATTATGCTACATTATAAAGCAGTTATGTTTCTAAATGCAATACCATTAGCATTAGGTAAGATCAGTTGGCGATTATTCAAGTCGTAGCCAACTAACAATTACTCCATTAAAATAGCATACATATTGGGTTTTTGTGCTCAAATCATTGGCGCCAAAGGCGAGGCTGTCATGCCTTGTGAAATTGCTGCTCGAGGCACCTGATTAGCAGCATGCTGCCGATACATGAAATCCCTTAAAAACTTCAAAGCAGCCTCGCATCAGCATCAGCACCACTTGTCAACGTTCTTTATCTTAAGAGTCAATGAGAAATCTCTCTGCCCTGTCATTTTCCTTCGTCAAGCACCAAATGGTGGCTCACGTGAACCACTACCCAAACAGGCCTCACAGCATGGGTAATGTGATGGCCGCACAATCGGCCCAATTCCCACGTAGCCAGTGGGGGAGGGTTAAATTACCTAATGCAAGTGGGCATGAATTACCTAATAGCAGCAAGCCTTGAGAAATCTTTTGGAAACCATGGTAGGGGTGTTATTTTTCATCTGACAAAAATATTTGTCGGCTCAAGAAAAAAAAAAAATGAAAATGAAAATATTTTATCCAGGCTGGTGATGGGTGTTGACTTTGATGTTTTATTATTAT
>JAJMRT010000438.1:0-19013 GCA_030558065.1 Geotrichum phurueaensis | reverse complement strand
TAATAATAATAATAATAATAATAATAATAATAGTAATAATAATAATAATAATTAAACTTCAATTAAATTAAAGGCGCTTGAGACGACGAAACTGCTGAAAGACTGAAAAAGTTTTATCCTGTATGTTTGGCAGCCAGTTCACTATCATGCTTCAGAAAACTGATAAAGTAGGGTAAACTCTAAAGCAAATTTATTTTCTCTACTTTTGTTTTAATAAACACTGTTTTAATTTTTTTTTAAAATTTTTTTTTTTGAGAATCAATGAATACTCCTCCTTTTTCATCAGAAATGCGGTTTCACAGGAGGCAGTCAGTCTACAGATAACAATTTAGCCAGTACTTCGCACCTTTTGGATATCAGTTCCATGCTGCCGCAGTGGTGCCTTAGTGATTTTTTTTTCATGTGCACTTTACTGCTTTGGTAATTACACTTCGATGTAGGATACTAGCAAGGCACTTTCAGGTCTGTTGTGCAAATTCCAGATTTGAGATTCAGGGTTCCCAAATTTGTCATATATGTTAGAACGTTTATAACTACGGAAGGTTTTAATGGGCACCTACAAGTGTAAATTAGCTACAGCTGCTGCATTATGCGAGACTAGCTCGTTTATTGGTGCTACATAGTACATGTACGTAGCGAACTACCTTCCGGAACTCGTGAAGAATGTAGACATGCCCTAAGCTTATATGCTTAAGGTTTCAGTAGCTACGGCAGCCTATCAACATAACAGATATACCCCTCCAGCGTTGATGATTCAAGATTCACTGGACTAATCCTAATTACTATATGTGCGTGCATTGCCCTATATCGAGATCTTCAACTATTGTCTCGCTACTCTTTCGTTCTTAAAAACATCGCAACATGTAAAACAGCTAAGAATAAGTTAATGCCAAATACAGACGCTATTTTTTTTCTGATTCTGTTTTGCAGCAGGAATGATTAGAGTGCTGGGTTGGACACATATACACACAAATCGGAAATACAGGATTTCTCTTTGCAAAACCAGGTTTATAGCTTTTCATAATAGTCACTCTCATAGTATGATAATCTTGAAAGATGTCTCTAAAGTAGATATCTAAGAATACAGCAGGTTGCTTTTGCATGACAGATGAAGTGTTAACCATGTTGTATTAAGGCGGCGCTGCTTCCGTCCATAGATCTGCGCTCGATAACAGAGTTACAGGCCTTCTAGTAAGCTTAGATGATCAGCACTACGAGTGGGTGCACGGATATTTTTATCAAATTTATGACGATACAAGCTCTCTACTGGCAACGTTACAAAGGAAATTGTTTGTTCCAGTGAAATTTCTATTTTCTAACATTTCCCATTTTGTTATTTCTCGCGAAAGCAGCCAAAACTTTTGCGACTACAGTATGTTCGAGAGAAGACAAAAGCAAGAAAAGCCGAATGAGAAATATGTTGAGTCTTTGCAATCTACTTATGGGTGTATTTTTCAAGTCTGAGTCGAAGAATTTGATTCTGATGTAACTCTTTTTCCAGACTCTTCAGGTTGTTTAGAGACGCGTCCTCAGTGAACTGTTGCAAGCTGAATGACGTGCTCTCACTAGCTTAGCTTGTAAAGCCTGTTTCAGAAAGATCGAGTTGTGGCTGCCCAGCTAAACACATATGTTCTAAGGATATATTTTTTATGTCTTCATCTCTTTTGGGGAGTTTCTCTGAGGCCTGGTATCCAGAATGAAAGCTGACTCACGTTCAAGCTAGGTTTACGCTGGCCTACAATCTTCACAGTTTCTAAACTTGCCTAGGACGTGTACAAGTTGTTAATGATGGCCTTAGAGCGAGCCGGCATATTCTCCACCGGCGGTAAACTACGGACAATGCATGCAGTCGGCAGAGTAGCGCATTTATTATTTTCTCCTGCTTAACGTGCGTCTAAAGTTTTTCTGAGATAAACAAAAAAGTTTTTGGTGGGCCATACTACCCCTAGATACGTATCGCGTAGCTACTACCCTTTCACGACTCACCGTGTTCTGTGGTTCGGAACTGTGGGCTTCTTTTGGTTTTATATGTCATGGATTTTCTCGTCGTAAATTTCCTTTTTCAGCTGGCGCGACGCGTAGCTTCTTTTGGGCAGTTTAACGCTGCGGATGATAACTCAATTATATAAACACTGCCAGATTAAGAAAGTCACAACTATTGTTACAACTGGTAGTTTGGCAGTGTTTAATTACGTGGTCTACCAAATTGGCGGAATTCTCAATCTAGCAAGCACACATATTTCATTCGTAGGTGTAGATTCGGATGGTAAGCAGCAGCAGTATTAATCCACATTGTTGTGCATGCATTCGCAGCATTTGACGTGAGTTTTGGTGCGCGGTTTCCACCGGGATCACTGATCGTTAATGTGCTAAACAGCAGTACTATAAGCCTAGCGTTAGTGCCATAAGCTTAAGGCTACTGCGCCCACCCGGTTTTGAACTTGAAAAAAAAAAAATACTGACAAAAAATCAAAAATAAAAATTACTGCTCTTATTGCCTGAATCCGATTTCAGGTTCTTGGAGTGTTGGAAAACAACAAAGCGGGGTAGTCTACTAATTATTTTAGGGTTATTGGAATCTTTGAAAGAAAATGAAAAAAAAAAAAAAAAAAAGCTTAAGGCTTGGAAAATTCTTTTCATCAATTCTCATATCTTTGCTCTTACATCTTGTTTACGATCCTTGGAGCCTCACCGGAGAGGTTTCAATGTGTTACATCTGTCGCAGACAATACCATGCCTTAGACATTCATTACATACGTAGATTTAAATATAAATCAAACCCATGAAAGAGTTTTGTAACCCACTAAATCACATGCTATATATGTTTCTAAACCCCAATTCTAAGAAATTTCTTTGGTGACATCTCCTCAAGTAACAGCCCAAGTGAATAAAAAAAAAAAAGAAGTAAATAAATAGTATATATATGTAGTATTGTGTATTCTACCTTGATATTGATTTCAATTAATCTCTACCATTTCATTTTTATTTTTATATCGACGAAATGTGATTACATGCACTCTGTCTAAAAAATTGAAAAATGTAGTTGCACCACTTAGTAATTGTTTCAATTTTTGGATAAGAAATAAAATGTAATGCAAATTTTCAAATTCCAATGCATTAAAACTTGAGGTTATTATACAGTAGGAAGCTATTATCTCCATCGTATAAGTTCTACAGCTTGAAAAAAAGGTTTTATATAGTCTTGTTAAATATTTTACACATATTTCGAATCATTCTACTTGATACTTTTTACAAAACTAAAGTTGACAAACTATTTCCCTTCGGTGCAATTGTGTACATTGAATAACTTGTAAGATCTGGAAAGTGGAAAAACTAGTATAATGTAGAAGCAGTTTTTAACAAAACGAATTCAAATAATTCTCAAACAAATATTGTTAACAGTGACACATGTGAGAATGGGGATTTAGCCTAATGGTCCGGGTTCGAAGATTACTTTTGAGTTTTTAACTGCTTTTCCAAAAAATTGGTTTCAAGCTCGATTACCTTCTTTCGCCTTTATTTACTTTCTTTCATTCCAGGAAGTACATCGTACCCAGAATAAACTTTGCTGTGTGGTATGCACATCACGTATAAGTTTTCATCTGAGACTGGCTCTAAGTTTTCATCTAAGTGGATACTTAAAAGGGAATCGGTATCCTCGGTGCAATAGGTAAGCCAAAAGAAGGAATCACATCAGGGATCATACCAGTGGCTGTCACAATCACTCCAAGGCAGCCACTAGGCAACCACGTTTGCTCAAAAAAGGCCTCGGCGGGGTTGTAATCCGAAGCCATAGAATCGATGCGACAATGACACACCCAAAGAAAAAACGACAAAATGCGGCAATTCTGAAAAATCGATAGCCAACAGGAAACCTATCAAGTGGGTTAGGTCTGGGAGATTAAGACCACATATATTCAACATGGGAAAGCATTCTTTGAGCAAGGTAGCTACAAACAATCGCTACAGTTAGAGCTGTTTAAAGCTTGACACGGGGCGATATGAGAGGGAAGTTGAGTAATTCAGATCTTGCTCTAATTTTCGAATCACGGTGCTGGGAATAGGAAGAAAGTAGGTGACTGTATAATCCACATTAATCAGCATATACAGCTAAGTAAGCAAGAAAAAAAAAGATTACATTTTAATTTAATTCAACAATGACATACGTTGATAAATTTTCTTTTAGAAATTTTGTAAAAGATTTTTTTAACTTAAGAATGTTATTTTCCAACTTAGAGTATAATATCAAATTATTTGACAATTTTGTTTGTTAAACTAAGAGAAGTTCAATTCGGTGCCATCGAAGTAAATGAAATGTATAGTGAATGGCGTATTCCCCGCTAAAAGGGTTATTTTTTGTTGTATTAATGTCTTCTGTGTATAATTTTAAATAGTTATAAGGACAATAAACTGATTATATATAAGAGAAGTTCAGAGTTTTTTGTGCCATGAGACCAGTTGCTTAGGCTCCTTATCAAAAATGCAATACCGCCTATAAAATGGTTTCGCTCTTCTCAAATTTCAACATTTACAATTATAGACATGTTTTAAATATTTTCTGTTTTAAATAGATAGAAAGAGAGAGCCTCTAATAGAATATGATATTTAGAATGGTTTATTTATTTTTTGTGAATTGTAACCTGCAATCGCTCATTCTGAACCCAGATAATTGGTGCAGCTTTTATATAATGACATTGAAGTTCTGAAATAAAAAACTTTGATGATAGAAAGTGTACTCGTCAAACTACAGTATTGTGTTGTACTGAAGTCTGAATGTTATTTTACAAACCCACCTAAATATAAACAAACTACTTACATTAATAGATAATAAAATGCTTCTTCTAAGTGAGAAGAAAATAATTCAACAATAAAATTGAACAGTTAGTTTGCCGTAACAGAATAACTGTAAAATGCTTTCCCAATATCAGATTATTTACATCTTTTAATGGATATCACGTGATAATATTAGGTTCAGTAGATTACTAAGCTCAGGTTCAGAAATAGGCTGTAACAATTAGGAGACTAAGTTTTATTTTACTGTAAGGAGAGTTAGCGTTATTGTGAAATAGAGTCTTAGAGTTTGGAGGCTCGACTTACAAAAGATATATGGGGCAGCTATTTGCTGGAAGTTGAAGGTGGTCATCTTTACGGACTCTGGGTGTTCACACTTTGCAGTAACTCTGACTTAAGGATTCAGCTAACTCTAAGCTTGGATTAGGTTAGCAGTTGGTTAAGCGTTACTTCTGGGTTTGACTTCTGACTTGGTAGTACTCACCACTAGTGTAAATGGAACACTGGACATGTGTGGTAGTTGTCAGGCTTAGGACTAATCTCGCACTGGCATGTTGTTACACAGGAGTATGTGTTTGAAAGCCGGATGGTTGTTTGTTGTAGTGATGTCTTTTAGGGTTTTTGAAGAATGGGTAGGATTCTTTGCAATAAATGATATGTAGTCTTTCGTATCCTTCTTCTTTTCTCAGACAAGTCCTGAGAAAACGAAGAGGTTTAAATATTCTTCAAAGAATTTTTCTGACTTCATGAATAAGAACGAACAGTTGTTTCATCATTTCCTGAAAGCCTGGTTTCAGCAACATTTTCTCTTGAGGTTTGTCTCATTCTAAGAGGACTTTCTATTTGAGGTTTACATTGTGTTATATCAGTTTCATAACATCATTCTGATACATACTAGGGTATCTCTAATGTGTATAGAAGGGGGATACGGATATAGTCAGTTTCATATCGTACTCCACTTCTTTCCATATTGTGGATTAGAGACAGGTTTGATGCAATGATATATATAGTATATATACATAATCAGTTTATTGTCCTTATAAATACTTAAAATTTATACACAGAAGACATTAATACAACAAAAATAACCTTCTTAGCGGAGAATTTGCTACTCACTATATATTTTATTCACTTCGATGGCACCGAATTTTTCACGAACTTAGTGCGTGTGTCAAGGAAAACCCGACATGATCGTCATTTCAGTGCGTTATATTGAGTGGGAGGGCAAGCCTGATGCAATAATATTATTTCTTATTGAATTCAGACAACCAGGTGAGGCTAGATGGTATTCATGCTGTATAAACTAAGCCTGCTGGGTAATCGAGCCAGGAAAGGTTATACTGTGTCATGATGCATTGCGGTCGGCAAGGTGTATCATGACAATGGGCTGGTCACAAAAGTTGAATTCATGCTCTTGGAAAATATTGAGTATAATACAGTATGTCATTCCTATGCCACATATCAGTAAATTAGAAGAGTAATTGCGTAGACATACACTATACTAAAGAATCCAACAAAAGCTGAATGAAACGTCAAAAATGTATTGTAGTTACTACAATATATCTATTGCTCTCCATTTTATTAAATTATATGACGTGTTCCTGTACGCATTTGGTAGTGTTTATTTATCAATAATGCTTTTACAAATATCTAAAACAAAAACCAAAGTATTAGTTTAAACTCTTTCTATTAAAAAGAAATTTTTGATAAAAAAAAAACTTGTTAAAAATTTACTGTAGAGTAGCTAAGTAAAAAATATAACTCTGATAAATAAATAAGCTGCTCTATTAGTGGTGGGATTGATTTTTGATTAGCCAAATTTTTAAAATGAACTCAAAATTATTGAGATTTGTTAAATATATCATAAAAGATTTCAACTATAGTTGACTTATTTCTTTTATGGTCTATTGATATCATGCTGATAACTTCAGTAGAATTCTTTTTTGAAAAGTTACTTGTTATCACAAGATCTATAATTTGGATGACTCTTTGGGTCTTTATTCACAAGTCAACCAACTTTAGTTTTGATTATTTTGTTATCGAACTATTGAAGCGTGAGAATGTTCAATTTTTATATCATCAAATTGATTTTTTAGCGATAAAAAGGGGATTTCAAAGTTTTAAAATAATAAGGTCGTACAAAATCTTTTCTAATATTATATCACAAAGACAGGTGTGTGAATTTGAATGAAATCTCAAAATATGAATCTTTTATTCTGGTGACTTGCCCTTTTTTAAGAAATAGTGATAATATATCAACCCTTAACGATACAATACTAGTATAGAGGTATTAAAAAGGTTACAGGCATTAGCTCAGTTAAAACAATTTTCGAAGGTTGTAACACTCATTTTTTCTTTGCAATAGGCTAACTACTTCACGCCACACTCGGAGTTTATTTTTTGTATTACCTTGAATCATTCACTATCAATGAAACATGACGGGGTAAATACTGAAACCTAAGTTGCAAAGTTTATAAAATATGCAACAGGCTTTATCTATAAAGCATAAGTACTTTTGAGTAATGCTCATGGCTCAAGTCATATATTGAATTTCGCCTGAGTTTTGCACACTCATGTCTGAAATACAATTCAACCTCTTTTCATAGTTTCAAGTGTTATAAATATTTTGATATATATGATTTTGTTCAATCATCTGAAGTAATTTCTTTTCAGTTTTGCTGTACTCTACAAGATTTCTGTTTTTTATTTGTGTCAATAGAAATTGTTACTGTCCAGAAAATTTTCTAAGCCATAATTAAAATTTAGGTAACTAAGCTATACAAATGATTGTTTTGTCTGTTGATTTCTACCAAGCTATCACTCTAGCACTTTAAACATCTTTATATGCTCAAATTTGAACGTTTCCGTTGCATGCGTAATTATAAAATTCTCGAAACAAATGGCTTTTACACATTGAATGAGAAATTGGTAGTCTCTTGCAAAACTTGTATCTAATTTTAATTATTTTTCCTAAGATCTAACGGCACAAAATTATTATCTCTAATATAATCTACCAATTTATCTAAAAGTCTTTTAATTGGTGTGCAAATAACCTCCAATGTGTATATTGAAGGTGTTTAACTAATGCTACATGCGAAACAAAAAATGATTTTTCAACAATGTTAAAATAATGCTTCATGTTAGTTAAGTCAATTCCAATAGGTATTTATGGAAACTAAAATACCACCAAAAATAGCCTCCTTTTTCATTTAATATCATGTTTTATAGTTGGTCTGTTTTTTTTTTGACGCCTGGATCTAGCCATGAGAAAGTTTATCCTCATAAAAGACTGAAGGACTTAAATATTAAAATTGATAGCAGAAAGTAATTTATTTCAATTTTTTCATTGCGAAAAAGGTATTCACAGAAATCATCTGCAGCTGTTTTATTGCTTTGTTTGTAGCTTTTTCTGGGTAAAAATTGCATAATTGTTGTGGCTCATAATTTCAATAACTATAACTTGTAGTTGCTTTATTTACAAGGCTATTTTTTTAAAAGCTAGTGAAATGTATATATCAATACAAAAGATTTGTTTTGCTGCTGGACTATAACGCCCTAAATTTTAGGGGTTGGTTTAAAGGCAAATGAAGATTGTTAAACAAAACCATTTTTTTTTTTCATTTTTGAACAAAAAAGGCATTATATATATATCAGTTTATTGACCTTATAACCACTTGAAAATCATACACAGAAGACATTAATACAACAAAAATAGCCCTTTAGTGGGGAATGCACCATTCACTATATATTTCATTCACTTCGATGGCACCGAATTTTCCACGAAGTCAGTCCGTGTGTCAAGGGAAACCCGACATGATCGTCACTTCAAGCATTAAAACTTCAACTAGAAATGTATCTTGTTTTTTTTTTGTTACTTTTTACCATACAAGCGTTTTGTTAATCAATATGTATATATTTTTTTAATTGTATTGTTTTTAGGTTAGCTGTAACAAGCCATTAGCTGTGGCATCAATTTGTTGGATCTAATATTTTGACTTTCTGCTCCTGAATTTTTGTTGCACTATTGTTGTTGGGTTCTGATTTACCATTCAAAAACATGTATTAATGTTTTGGTTTTAGGATAATAAACCCGTTTCCTATCTGTATGTCCTCAGACTTGGCTTGTATAATTTTTTCAGTGGGCTTCTCATTTTTTTGGCTCAAATTATTAACATTTTTTTTATTTCTCAATTAATCAATTCTAGCTATCCTGACCGATAAGCCTAAAGAAACGCATTGATTTCACCATTTCAACGCCAGCTTTGTCTATTTTTCAGAAGACTCTCATAATCATACATACCGTGTGGGAGTATAAATTTCTGTAAAAGATCTCATGTTGTTACTAGCTGGAAAATTAGTTCAGTTTTTTGTATTATAGTGTCACGACAGACTGGTCCCAGCCCAGCTGACGTAACACCGCCCTGGACCACACACAGGAATAAGGCTCAAGGCTCAAGGACTTTAAGTAGGATTACATAAGAGGCTAAACAAGTGAACAGTTCGAGTAGTACAAAGCATAACCGTTGCCCGGGAGTGGGAGAACCAGATGTCATCAGAAAAGGAAGAACCTTCCTCACCTGCAGAAAAACTTGGAGAGACATCACTCACCCCCGAGAGTATAATCACAACGCAAACACTACTCGACAGCGAGAGCAAAGACGCCCCTCCTACAGCCGAGCTCTTGCCACTACAACACAACCTCTTCTACCAACTATCACTACCTTGCTATACCCCTACAATCACACGTAACCGATTGAGGGAACACTGCAAGTAAACATCTAAACCGTATCGCTAAACCCTTACTATCATACGCTACTGATTGAAGGCACACTGCGAGTGGTTACTGAAGCACGTAAACAAAGCACTAGAACTTTCAATCCATCATCACGCCTCTCCCACCTGATAACGAACTCCCCGCATTCTTATCTTAGTAAGTGTACTTAACGCGTCGTTGGATTGATCTCCAAGCTAACATGTAGTCTGTTACAGCGAGAAATAGGCTTATTCCTCTATTTAGGTATCTCTCCCTAGGATCTAAGCTCAGTAACCACGTTCTGAGAACACTCACGTGACATATAGTCAAAATTTAAAGTTGAACGAAATTGTGGGTTGCAAACCATGCAGTCAAACTTTCAGTTTCATTAACTTCTATCACGTGATAAGATTGGATTCACGAGATTACTAAGCTTAGGTCCAGAAAAGGCGACTAATACAGCGACGGGTGTCAAGGACACGGCTTTTGGTTAATATTAGGTTATTTACGTAAACACATATTTTGGCAAAAAATAATGTTGTGAATAAAAATTTCATACTTTGCCATCAAACGCTTAGATTCTCCAATTAATTTATCAACCATGATAAATGAACTGCCGGTTGAAGAAATTAAACAGTTTCTTGATGATTGCCTTCCACCAGAAAACTTATATGAATCACGAGATGTGTTATTTGAGGCCACAAAACCGTGGTATGGAATACAGAAAATCCAGCCACAAGCTACTCCATTAATTGAGCTCCGGCACCACCTTAATAAATAACAAAGCAAATTTTAATCAATAATCATTGTACATGCCAGCGACTTGCGGTGAAAATAAAAGCAAATTCAAGTATTTTGAGTAAAAAAAAAAAAAATAAGAAGAGTTGCGGTGTGATGTAGGAAGAAAGAAATTTTTTTAAAAAATAAATTGGTGATTGTGTATTGTAATTCAGCTGCTGTGTGGTGGGCAAGGGTTATAATACCATAGTGTAGGTGATCTAACACTTTTTAACCACAAAACAAGTGATTACACAAATTCTCAAAAAATTACTAATATAAACCAAGGCCGTGTCCTTGACACCCGTCGCTGTATTAGTCGCCTCCAGAAAAAGGAAACAACGACCAGAGACTAAGAAAAGAGTATTTTGATTACAGTCGAGGGTATAAGAACCTTGTGTGATTGATCAACACTGACTCAACTAATTGACACACTCTAATATATGTTTTCTTAGGAATTGTTTCTGTGACTGGCTTCTGACTTGATAGTACTCACCACTTGTGTGTAGGAACACTTGTGCTGTGTGATTGGTGTCAGGCTTAGGGTTATTCTCTGTTTGACTCGTGGTTACACAGGAGTATGTGTATGAGCGTCTGATAATTGTTATGAGGGCTCTCAGGGTTAGACGTGAAAAGTGATTTCTTCAAAGTAATGATGAGAGTTTTTTCATATCTTTCTTTTTCTCTAGAGAAGTCCTGGGGATTTGAAGAAGTTTAAGTACTCATGTAGGGATTCTCTAATTCCATGAATAAGAACGACATTCTGGTTTCATCATTTTCGCCTAAAAGCCTGGTTTCAACAATCAATCTCTTTTTTTGTTTTTTGCCGCAAGCTGAGAGGACTTTTCATTTATTAGTCACATTGTGTTACATTTGTTCCTTGAAATCAATCTAATGCTTCTTAGAGCAATTTGAATTGAGTTTCCTGGGGGTAAGGATGGAGTTGAATTCACATCGTATTTTCCTTTCCACTTCCTTGTTCATTCAGGAATAGATTTCATGCAGTCGCGGGCAAATGTGTGATAGGTCTGAAAGGATTAGATTGTGTTAAGACCCATTTCCGTCGGCAAGGTTGTCGTAACAATCCCTTGACTTTGACTTTTTAAGCTATTTTATTTTATAGTTGGGGTAAACAGATGGTCTATCATTATTAAATACTAAATATTAGACTTTTGATTTTTTTTTTTGCTTTAAGAGCAGTTATCCGCTAAACTTTGACGGTCAGTTAGGCTGACAATAAATCATAAACTTTTAAAAGCTGGAGAAGATGATAGGATTAAAAATATAAGTAATGAATTGTGTTTGACTTTGACACTACTGTAGTTTTTCCATTTTTAGGACAATAAATAGATATATTCTATGTGCTACTACTGCAGTTTACCGCGTCAGATTCCAAGTTTTGGTTACCCAATGGATGGGACATACTATCTCATTAATGCTACGACTTTAATGCTTATCGTAATATGCTATAACAAAACTATAATAACACTATCTACGTTATTTTGATTAACCGTTTAAACTTTCTTAAAAGTATCGATTAATAGAATTAAGAATTAAGCAATAAGTGACACTAAATAACTGTACATCAAAACTAAGAGATAAGCAAAAAATGGCAATATTACTAGTTAAATCCAGTGCTTACTTCTATATATATATAAGCTTTCTTATTTAGTAACCAAAACAGTATACTTCAGCTATTTGTAATTCTCACAGTGAGATCAAAGTTAAACATTATTTTTTTCAAGGAAAAAAAAAAGCAGCCCGCTTTTTGTCTAGTTGAGAAACAACTGAGTTTCAATGTTTAATCACCAACAGTTTGAACTTTTGAAATTTTATTTAGGAGTGAAGGCCTCAGTGCTAAGATCAACTCATGTTAATAAGTTTGTCTGATTGATTCGTTACCAGATATTAAAAGGCTCAAGTTTGAACAGCCAAATTTTAGTTATGTACGGCATTTAATCATACAAAAAAAAGGACTTTGACTTAATTAACATATATCGTGTGTATTTCTAATAGCCACTTTTTCATTGTTCTATTAAAAAAAAAATACATATTGTAACTAAGTGGGTTTATACTTGGTTTATAGGGGTCTAGCAGAGGAAGCTGATTGGATATTAATTTATTTATTAAGAGGAGAAGACGATCAGGAATAACTATCAAACAATAATAAATATCATAAGTTAGTTGATGACGATGAATATGTCTAGTAGGGGTTCTTAATCATATAGATAATTAGTTGATGATAAAAGGAATCCCTGAAAAATCTTCTGAAGGTTTATATATTTATAACTAGTTAGGCGCAGCGCATGCATTAGCAGAGACCTAATTGGTTGTCTGACTAACAGAATCTGAAATAAGAAATATGAGTCCACAGGAATGAATGACTATGGAAGACTTGAGAGACTGACTGGGATAATGAATGAATGATAATCAATTAATGAATGAATGAATGTTGAGTCTGGCTCTTCATCAGTCTGCCAGGAGGCACCAACGTTATTGGCTATAAAGAGAGGAACGTAAGTAATCAATTAAATATAACATGAGCCAATGGGAGGCAGGGCTCGTCAGACCTGCTCCGTTACACATATTGTTTTATGAAATCGTTGCCGCTAATTTAAAGTTAAAAACTTGTGACACTTGAATTTCAATCAATTTTAGTGGATATTGGAAATTTAATTCAAGCATGACGGGAACATATACTAAAAAAATAAAATATTAAACTAAATTTTACTCTTTATCCAAATGAACAAGTGAAAATAAAGTTCCTAACTGTATTTTGATTTATATATATATTGTATTTAACCAAAACCAATTGTATACTAAAAAGCCAATCTTTGGAGGGCAGTACTGGCCTGGGTTATAAAGTATCTATCAAGCAACAACAGTAGGACATCAATACAAAAGCCTCTGAGAAGCAAAAATCAGAATCTGTTTTTTTTTGTTTTTCTAATAGCCAACTGCTTTTGTCACATCTAGTATTTAAGAGTTTTTAAACTTCTTTGATACCAAAAGAATAAAAGAAATGGTACAATCCAAATTCTCTTTTCTCTTTTTCTTTTGTCTGTTTATACTAGAGCTCATAAAATTATATTGGTTTTCATAGTCGGCAGCTTTATTAAACCTAAATAGTTTTTATTTTAAGTTGGAGGATTATAGAAATATTCTGTGGGAGCATTTTTATGGCTTGAATTGTTTTTGAAAAAAATTTTATCACTCTTTATTTTCAAAAGAAATTTCGTTATTCCCCATCTTTTTCAAATTTTGAATTTTGCAAAAGAATAGATAAAAAAATTTTTTTTTTTTTCTTTTTCGAATAGTCCTAGCTAAGATTTTTTTTTTTGTTAAGAAAAACGAGTTGGCTACTAAGGTGGTGGCTACACATCAATCTGAGTGCAAAATAATTATATTCGGAAATGAAGAAGACTAAGGATAAAGCAATATTTTGCAATTAAGAGATGATTTTTGGCTTAGAATGAGCTTTTTCTGCGTAGAAATCTTTTTTGTACAGTACTGTGATATTGATTGGTAGGTACTCTTTCATAACTATAATTAAATAATGGAGAAAAAAATTAGAAAAAAGAACAGGTTCTTTGAGTATCTGTCACGACACAGCTCCCACTGCTCCCGCGGGTTATGCGTCGTCACATATTAATGCTTCCCATTACTTCATATTAATGCCCTGAATTCCCCTTCAGGTAATTCACTACATAAGGTGATGAATCATCGGGGATGAGTGTTAGAAATAAGTCGACCGGTAAGGTAAGCCTCGGGGATTGCTAACAATTGTTCTAGCATGATATCAAATTAAATTAGATTTATATTACCAAGAACGTGAGTTGAGAAGAAAGGGAGCCAAAGGGAATGTTGTAAATCCTTGTCTCGATATTTATTGGAGCGAAATGGCACAACGAGAATAATATAAACCTCCTGCATTTCCCTCCACTGAAGACAGAAGGAAGAAGAATTCTCAAGTCTCCGTATACCCAACTCTCAGCGTTTCTACTTCCGATCAAGGATTGTTCTCAGACAATTCGTATCATTCAAAGATTGTCCTCAGACAATTTGTATCATTCAATGTTTGTCCTCAGACAACTTGTATCATCAGGTTCAGGCGCTAAAAGGTTATATTACTGGATTTCCAGCTACTTTTACATTCATTCTCTTTTCTCAAAATAAACTTATTTCTCTGGATCTTCACGTAAAAATCCTCATCTAAGCTGAGTAATCCCGGATCAGCAATCTGGTCCGTGACAGTATCTCAATGATGATCATGTAGCTTCCTTAAAGTTCAATGATATTAATTTCTAATATAGCGTCGAATCATTCATGAATAAATCCACGTGCTGAGGTAAATCTGGGATATAACTCAAACTACTTCCTAACAGTTCCCATCTCCCAACAGTTCACTTTTCACACCATCTCAAGAACACAACACCTATAAATACTATCCACGATATCTCTAAAATTTGTCAAGATTTTCCTAAGAAAATTTCATCTATAAATAAATAATGCCTAAATATACTGAAAATGATATTTAAAATGCTCTCTTGGCTATTGAAGCAGGCACATCGATACGGAGTTCTGCCAGCGCACATGGAATTCCTTATCAAACCCTGAGAGCCCAAAAACATGGCTCTGTAACACGAAAAGAAGCTAACCATAATATTCAAAGATTATTTCCAACACAGGAAAATCATTTAAAAAAGTGGGCTTTATTTCAGGGATTTCTAGGGTTGCCTCCAACCCACCATCAATTGAAAAATCTAGCCACAGCTATTCTCAAAAATTCGGGTGACCTCAAACCACTCGGCAAGCACTGGATAAACGGTTTTTTACGCTGAAATCCAGAACTTAAGACTATCAGATGCAAGCCTATCAACAAAAAGAGGTATAATGGTGCTATAGCTGAAAGAATTTATACATTCTTCCAGATTTTGCAACTTCCAGCTGTAAAAGGTATTCTGCAACAATATCGCTACAACATGGACGAGACTGGCATTATGAAAGGCCTTTGGTACAATTTTATTGTTCTTAGAAGCTCAGAAAAACGTTTTGCTTTTCAAAAAACTCCAGACTTGCGATCCTGGGTTACAATTGTGGAGTGCATTTCGGCCAATGGCTAGACCCTGAACCCATTTGTGATATTCAAAGGAAAGGCTGTGCGACAACAATGGTTTTCTAGTGATCCTCATTATATTGACTTTTTGGAGGATTGGAACTTTGAGACAAGTGAAAACGGCTGGACCTCTCAAGAAATTGCACTTCAATGGCTTAAAGAAGTTTTTTCTGCCTCAAACTCAACCCAGTAAACCAAGTGAGCGACTACTGATTTTAGATGACCATAACAGTGACGACTTTATTTCAGAATGCTATTTTAATGATGTACATATTTTATTCTTGCTGTCGTATGCTTCTCACGTTCTCCAGCCGCTTGACATGTCTATATTTGGCCCGGTTAAGACTGCATATCGTCGCGAGCTCAAGAAGCTTTTTTCAGTGGACGATTTGACTTCAATCGACAAAGTATATCTTTTCTCAAAGCATATCACATGGTTAGAAATACTGGAATAACAAATTCAAACATTAATTCTGCCTGGAAGTCAAGCGGATTGTGGCCAGTCGATGTGGAAAGGCCACTGGCAAATCCAATGGTCGCAAAAGACAAAACAGATTAAGTATACCCTCTAACACCGCCAAAAAAGATTTGATATCTTCTACTTTATTACATTATACGCCTAATTTATCTGCTCAAATGCAGCGTTCACTTACATCAATTTTTGATAACTCTGAAATAGAACCATCAGCGTGCCTATATTTCAACAATATTGGTAAGGCCTTAGACTTGGCTCACGCGGATCTGGCAAAATGTAAACTAGATTCAAAAATATATAAACATTTCTTTAAAGAAATAAAATCAAAAAAACGTACCAAAGTACTTCCTAATTTCAATCAGCGCTTTACAACTGTTTCTGATGTTTTGCGGACACGAGAGAAGCTTCATCGCGTTTCCAATCCTCCTGGAACACCAGAAAATCCTGAAACACAAAAAAAAAAATTTAACAATAATATATACTGTTTTTAAATATGCCAAAGCCAAAAAAATATTAATTGATAATTTTGCTGTTGTGTAATGAATGATTGAAGTTGGTGCTATTTCAATCTCCAAAAATCGACATTGTAGACGATTAGGAGGTGGGAACTGTTGGGAGGTAGTTTGAGTTATAGCATCTAGTAATTTCTAGCGAAAATTGACAGACAGTGAATTTTCAATAATTCTGTGATATCAGTAAAAAGATTTATTTAAGATTTAGAAATTTGAATGGGGATTGGTACAATCGACCCAGTTAGACTCGGCTCCAGTCATTATAATCATGCACTTGAATATTGTCTCAGCATTTTCCGCCACCGTCTAAAACACCTCTTTGAACAGGATTGTTTTTTTTTTATTCTGAATATAACCTACTTGGCATTTAAAGCACCATTGTTTTTTATGCACGTTTCGGTTTGGTGCCATACTTTGAAAGCTATTCCTTAGACTTGAATCTCAACATAAATCCTTCTAAACCTTTCTTTTTCCCACCATATTTGACATCTAACCGGCCAAACCCATTTAATTGCCCGCCTTAGATGAGTACAAATGTTTCATAATATGTATTTGACTGTTAGACAAAAGTTACAGGACTTAATCTGGTAGAATCGTCTACTCATTTGTAGGAAACCGTAAAAAGGTGCTTCTTTTTACCTCAGTGCGGGTTCCGTGTATTGCATTGTAATGTAAGGATTATACAGTCACCTACTTTCTCCCTATTTCAAGCATTGTGCTTCGTATTAGCGCGAGATCTGAGTTACTCAACTTTCCTCTCATACCACCCCGTGTCAAGCTTTATGCAGCTCTACCTGTAGCGACTGATGATAGCTACTTTTTTCAGGGAGTGCTCTCCCAGGTTGACTATACGTGGTCTTATTTTTTCAAACTAAACCAACTTTATGGGTTTCTTGTTGGCCATCGATCTGTCAGAATTGTCGCATTTTGTCGTTTTTTCTTTGGGTGTTTCACTATCGCATCGATTCTATGGCTTTGGATTAAAACCTCGCCGAGACCTTTTTTTTAGGTGAACATGGTTGTCTGATAGCTGCCCTGGAGTGACTGAGCCAGCCACTGGTGTTGTCTCTTCTTTCGGCTTACCTATTGCGCTGAGGCTACCAATCCCCCCTAATTATCTGCTTCGATTAAACCTTGGAGTCAGTGTCGGATGAACCCCGACACGTGATTTGTACTACACACAGCCAGCTTTATTCTGGGAACGCTGGACTTCCCTGGACGAGGGATGGGAAATAAAGACGAGAGAAGGTAATTAAACCTGAAACCAATATTTTGGAAAAGCTGTTAAAAAAAAAAAAAAAACTCAAAATTAATTATCAAGCCCGGACCATTAAGCTAAATCCCTATTCACTTTCTGTATAAGAAATCGACCTTAAGACCCTGCTTCTGCACAGCTTAAGGACGCCTTATTGCCTATTCAGGATATTTCCTTGCCCTGAATCTCACCTACAGCATCTTGAAGTCCTCACCGCATTGCCCCCTAAGACTCCTAGCCGAACTCTTACACTGCGGGTTCCGTGAAATAGAAATATTCTAGAATCATATTTGTAAACAGGTACAAAAAAAAGGGATCTTAGTGATCTGCAATATAAATGTCAACGATATCTGTAATTATTTTACCAAACCCCTAAGCTTCTTTTGTTTTATTTCAATTTTTTTTCTATTTTCTTTGGCAAGTGTCAAATACTTAGGTTTAAAGTTAAGATCTCACGCACGGACAATAAAACAATTTTATGGTAAAAAGTAGTATACCCCCTTTAACATGAGATAGCGCGCGGTCAGGTCCTGGACTGTTTTTTATTTTCTTGGATGCAAAATAATTGGTCTCTAGCCTATCCTCTACGCCCACCGGCCAAAAAAAAAAAAAAAAAAAAAAAAAAGATACCTTGTCTTTAAACATTATCGTATCGAAAAATAAGCTGTCATTGAACCTTTATGATGTTTCATTTTTTTAAAGTGCAACCAAGAGGCAGCTGCAAGCCCCAGATTCCGCGCAAAGTTCTCTGTTTGGGTAGGTGTGACCCAGCGTTAGCTACTGTATTTAGTCTGTTCCTCAGAGAGGACCCCTTTTTTTTGTCGCGGGTATCATAGTCTTGTGAAATACCAATGACTAAACTCATAATATGATTGTGGTTTTTTTCAAGCCCCCTCGGAATATGTGTCTTAGTTTGACGGGTTCTTAGTTTTTCAGTCAAACAGGGTGCAAAGAGTTTTAATGCGCAAACTAGTCTACAATTCGTAGTAGCAATTTTGGGGCCCGGTTTTCTACATTAACCTTTGAATCAAGTACTAACATCATGGTAGTATTGAGATATTGAGACTGATAGTGGGTTGTTGTTTTTTTTTAGCACTCTGAATGGCAAACGCAGTGTAATAAGTTTGCAACTTGGATTAACATTGAACCAAACACCGAGAATTTTAGAAATCGCAAAAGGAGGCTGCTTTGGTAGAGTGCGAGGTTTTTGAACGCGTTTTATGCATTTGTTTTTTTGTCTCTGGCCAATTTCGGTTCACGCCGTTTACTGATGCCGCCTGGAAACCAGTTTGCGCAGTAGTTGACATCAACCACCATCTTGTAGTTATTATCGT
>JAJMRT010000437.1:0-12562 GCA_030558065.1 Geotrichum phurueaensis | reverse complement strand
ATTGTTGTTGTCATTGTTGTTATTACTATTACTGTTGGCAGGGTTATTTGCGTTATTACTAGGGGCAGTAGCATCGTTTTTGTTGTCCTCATTGCTATTACTAGAAGGCAAGCTGTTTGCTGCGGGGCTAGTATTGCTCGATTTGTTGCTGTCAACCGCGGTGGGCGAGGCAGTACCAACGGAAACAGTGGCATTGGCGAAATGCGACGAAGAAGAAAGAAAATAGCTTGAAGACGGAGAGGTTAAACTGGATGAAGGGGAGCTCGAAGAATAGTAGAATTCTGAGCTGACATGAGAGGAATGCGTAGAGGTGGATACATGGAGGCTGGTAGTAAGCGACGGGATGGCGCTAACCAGAGATAAACTGATGGAGCTAGAGAGTGTAGAGGAGGTGCCAACAGAAGTGGTCCGAGCTGAAACTGAGCTAACGCTTTCTGATCTTGAGTTTGAAAAGCTGGCAAGATTTGACAGAGTACTATTAGAAAAAAAGGATGAGATGAAACTAGAATATTGCAAGGAAGATTTTGATGAACTCTCAAATAAAACTGGACTGGGCGCAGAGACTGTCAGATTTGCAGACGTAGAAAGAGAGACAGACTCAGACATTGAAGAAGACGCATCCGGCAACTGGGGATAAGAGGTAGATGCACTAGACGTGGAGGTGCTTGATGCTGCATGACTTGAGACAAAAGACGTATCAGAACTGAAAAAAACACGGCTAGAGCTGGAGAATACAGTCGGAGTAATAATACTCGAGGATACCAAAGACGATTTAGTACTCAAAGTGGAGTTATTATACACGCTTGTGCTCGAGGTTGACTGCATGGAAGCAGAAGAAGTGGTCGCTTCCAAAGATGAACTGACTCTTGGGGTTGTAGTTCTTGATACAAATGTATCCGTTGCGTTGTGAGCTGAAGAAATTACAGTTGAGACAGACGATGAGATCGATGTAGAAATCAAGGAACTAGATGTGGGAAGCGGGTCTGATGTTACTGAGTGCGACGACACTATGCTAGATCCAGTGCTACTGGGCAATAGAGTTGTAGATAGTACGATACTCAAAACAGAAGTGCTAGAGTTGGTACCAGAACTGACGGAAGCCACTGACACACTCGATGTGGATAAAGAATGAGAAGAGAGAATAGATGTACTGGCCGAAGACGTGGAAACAGAAGATGAAACACTTGATGAGGAAAACCAAGTGGATGAGGCCAAACTCGTGCTGATCGCGGTGGGCAACAAACTGGTGAAAGAACTGAGGCCCGAGGTAGTAATTGACAGGAAATCAAATGCCGATTCAAGTGTAGTTGAGTTTGCAGAAGTAGAAGACGAGATGGAAGTAGGTGACAAAATGGAGATACTCGTCGCCGCCTCTGTAAATGATTGCGAGGATGACAGTCTAGTTGTCAGCGATGGCAGAGAGCTAGAGCTGATCAAACTGGCCACTGAAATTGGGCTGGTCAAGCTGGCCACTACAATTGTCGACTCCGGCCAAGACTGAGTAGAAGACATTGATGATAACTTTTCAGTCGATGATTCAGACGTAGTAGTGCATGATATTTCGCTCGAAACTTGAGAGTTTGTCAATTTTGAGGAGACCTTGGACAAGGAAAAACTAGATGTGTAGTTGGTGAATACACCGGAGCTGAATACCAAGCTGGGTCGAGAACTAGTTGACAGCGGCAAGGTTGTAAGGGTCGGAGACCACGGGACGGTCGGGCTTGACGGCGCCAGCCAACTTGAAGATACAAAAGTGGGTGTTGCAGTAACGTCACTTTCATCCAAGGCTGTGAGCGCAATTAAGTCTGATGACGTCGAGAGGGAGCTCTCTGTGGGTGTCGCGGTATAACTCGAAGCCGTCAAAAGTGTCGAGGAAACGGTAGATAAACTGAGAGTGTTGTCGGGTAAAGCGCTAGTCGATACAGCTAAAGTTGAGCTGATGAAGGATGAAAAACTATTGCTTGAGCTCTCAATATCTCTGGGAATTGCGCTGGAGCTCTTGCTAATAATAGTTGTTGATTTTGATGGAACTTTGCAAACAAGCTCGACACTAAAGAAAATCTGGGTGATATCGTGGGAGTTGGGGATTGGCGTAAAATCAATCTCAGCTTTATAGGGATCGTCTCCAAAGCATTTTTTGCACTGGTCGAAATATACCTGGATGTCGCCGTTGCTGTTGCACAAGCAGTCATTTTGCCAGGTAAATAATGAAAAGATGGTACAGGCTAACCATGCTGTCGGAATTAAGATTTTACATGTCAGGCAGCTCAGTTCGCCAAAAACCTCGGGGATGGAGTCTGCCTGTTCTTTAGATAGCGCATGTGAAAAAAGCCGCCGTTTTTCGAGTTGGGATTCGCCTGGCAGCAGGCTGGCAATTGTGTCAAGGTTCCGGTTAAGGGCCTTGCGCTCGTAGGATGAAATATCGCCGCTCTGCAGTCGCTCAAGTGTCCTTTCGCGCAGCTCACGTAGATTCTGAAGGTCCTGGGACGATGTAACTGAGTCTGCAACAGCGGCCCCAAACGACGCAAGCGTCAGGGCGAGCATGGATAAAAGCTTCATGATATATAACGAATGACGAGGAAATGATAAATGAAAAAAAATCAAGAAGAAAAAAAAAACTAACAAAAAAAAGATGCAAATTTAATAATAAAAAAAAAAGCTGAAGGAAAGAAAGAAAAGACGGCAAAAAGAGGCCATCATGCTACTTAAGTCGCGCCATCAACGACGATAAAAATTTGCATTCTCTGCAGTACGTAATTTTTTTTTTTTTTTTTCGCTAGTCTCGACATATGGTTTGATTAGGCATCGATTAGCAGGCCTGCAGCGCCCTGCAGCGCGATGTACTTTTGAAATTGGATTGGCAGTACAGGGGAGATTTGCGGATTTTACGAGTGCCAACTAGACTCCGGTGTACAGTATTTACATGCTAAATATACGGAATGGTAAGGTCTTGGGAAACCCTCGGAGAGATCCAAGATGTTGGTAAATCTCGTAAAAATATGATTAATTGGCAACAATGCTTCAGGGCAAGAAATGCAAACGGTACCGTTGTGAAAAGGTAAAAAGAGACGACAACAATTATAAAAATGATAAAATTAGAGAGTAAAAACACAAATAAATATAAGTAAATATAAATACTAATCCATAGTATTCTAGATATATATTACAGATACAATTAGGTCTCACTGGCCACAAAAGAAAAAGCAACGGGATCGCCAACAGCAGCCTAGTTTAGGCCGTTAGTTGCCATATGAGGTTAGAATAGAAATGAACAAATAGGGTTATTTTTGATAAATGCCAAAATAGGCAAAAGGTGTGCAAAAAGAATAAAGTCAACCGAATCCCACGCACACAAAAAACAAAAAAACGAGCGTATTGACAAATTTAACGAAAACATGTGCATAACATTGCATGAGATACTTCATTTAAAGTTTTTTAGAGCAAACTCTAAACTTAAAAACCAGTAAACACCGCTAAATTCGGTAGGTTTCTTAGGGCTGTCACTGCAAGTCTCGATTTTGACCTGAAAACAAACGAGCCTTTTTTATTTCATTTATTTCATTTCAAGTACGGCTGTGCATGGGCGTAAGTTGCATACGGTAGTCACGGTGTTTACTGCACCACCATCTACAAACAGTATATATACACAGTAGCAAGTAACAGCGACGGTTGCACCGGCGACCGCCTTCAGGAACCGCTGAGGCCTTTGGGTTTCAGGCGAGCCATGGTGAAATCATTTTCACGAGAGTTGAGAACAGTTGACAAATTTTGGTTTTAGGAGTGAACAAATCAACTTATTATATCTCGGCATTGCTTTAATGTAATTTAATTCCTTTTTTTTTTTTTTTTTGCCTGCAAGCTGCCAGACACACAGATTCCAAGCGATAAGCTTTGAATCTTAGACTTTGCAGCCGCCAAAAGTATACGCTGAGATGGTATACTCGTGTTAGTGCTACTTTTGATAGATTCTCGATCAGATCTCAAGATGCTGATCACCGTCACTCAGAGCTAGGTTTAGATGGCCCTGCCAGATGCTAATACAGTCACTGCCTGCGGCATGAAATAATTTTTATATACTCAAGGGTATTGTTTAATATACGCTCGAGCCGTCGGCTCCACAATGTTTTATCTATATATATATCATGGTATACTTGATTATCAGTGCATACTACCTGATCGCCATTTAACAATTGTACCTCGCAGCTCAGACCTAGGGTCTTCGTAAGCTGACCATACTCCCACTGCTGCGCCGGCTATGCAGATCCACGTCACAAAACTCATTGTGATGCTCAAATCGCCCCGTCACTTGGTGCGTCTCGGCATTTACAAATTCTATCCGTACGTCATAAGCACGACCGTCAAATAGCCCCGTGGTAACAATAGCTGGTTCTGTTTTAGAAAAGACCGTTGGTGTTAGCAGCCGGTGGGCTAGCGCGGGGTTTTCGTATTTTTTTGCTAGACTGCGCTCACCACCGGTGCTAGTTATAGCGGTACTGGCTGTGACGATCAATCGACTGCTGGTGAAACTGGTGAAACTTTTCTTAATGCCTGGGCCCTTACTCAAACTGCCTCCATCTATGGTTACAGTTCCACGCGAGATTTCATCACGTTCATTAGTCCCTGACTCTTCTCCGTTGGGATTCCCTTCATAATGGTGAAATCTATCATGGAACGCCCGCCACAGAACCACCTTGAACCCCAGCAGAATCGGGAGCAATGGGGTCAGCCAAATCGTAGTCCGCCAGCCACCTTGAACCCATATAATTGAAAAAACTGCTAGATTACCAAACCCAACGGCAAAAAGCAGCGCGTTTGCTAAAAACGGCCAAAACCGCCCGTCTGATTCAGCCTTGGTTGTAAACACATAGAGCAGCGAATACCGCTTATAAACGACATCAAGCGCAAAGTACATGGCTAGGACTGGTAGCACTAACGGCTGGATCACAGCAAACGCAAATCCAATCGTAGCATAAAAAAGATGCCAATTGTAATAAGAGGCAAAGTTAAACCGGCGCTCGGCTGAGTCCCATTCCGCGGTCTCGCGTGGGGTCGGGGACCGAAACCGCCGTTGAAACTCTTGGTAAACCAAGGTTGTTAGCTGCAGCAGGTCAAGTACTGCGCCGAGGTTCACGCGTAGCACGTACATGACCCAGAACGACGACGCCCCTAGCACGGCTTGAGCAACCTGCTCGGCCAAGTCAAGCTGGGCAAACACTTGATGAAGCGACAGCCGCGAGCCCTGCTCGCGCCGTAGCGTCAAAACTGTTGTTACTACCCCCCATACAATACTAAAAGTAGTAAAAACAAAAAGATTGTTAAAGACAAAAAAAGTATAAAGCCGTTTTGTCACGGCCACCTCGCGCTCGCGCCGCGTCACTTTGCCCTGCCATTGGATTAGCCGCCGCATAATAATGGGCAAAATAAGAAACACCAGGGCCGTCACGGCGGGTGAGACCGCGCCCTGCAACAGCGAAAACGCAATCGGGTAAGCAACAATAAACCGACCGAACGCGGGCCACAACATCCCGATCCGCGACAGCTGTGATAAAAACGTTCCCATAAAGGCATTGGGGACAATCCACCCAATCACGAGGCATACAAAGAGAAAGTCGCCCCAGAGCTGCTTACTATTGCGCTCCACGCGGGTCAACACAATGTTATCCCAGATAATGTCTTCAGGCCGCGAGGCCAGTTCAGTGTAGAGTTGTCCCTGACGCTTTTTTTCCCCCATTATGCGCGCAAATTCATGGCAGGCCTTTACGCTATGGAAAGAAATAAATCTATAGGGGAGACATAGGTTGGCGTCAACGGCCCGCTGCGCATCGACAACCTGCCGCTCAACGCGGTTCAACTTGGTGAAAAAATGATCAATGGCGTCGACTTTAGCTCCCTCTGTGGTCTTATTTACGGGACGCTGCGGTGGCAGGGTTTCCGGGTCGCGCAGGTATTTGGCAAGAAGCTTGTCAAGCTTAAATACGATTTCATTGTGTTTTTGCAATAGCCGTGCCAGCGCTGTCACATCACGGCCTACCCGCACGCTTTCAATCCCGCTGACCATGGCATCGGCGCGCGCACTTACCTGGAAAGTTGCCGCTTTGGCCACCAGCCGCGCCAGCCCTGCGTCGCTCATGTACCTCCGGGGGATCTCGGTGACCATCACAGTGCGCATGTAGAGCGTGCCTGCGCGCGCCGCCTGGCGCATCCGCCGCTGCCGAAGCGCTACAATCCGCGCCGTATACCTCCACACAAGCCAACTCACGGCAAAATTTAGGGCCCAAGTTACGGCAACATGGGCCCCCATAGGTGCCCCCCGCAGCAGCGTTGGCGTCGTTAGGAAAAAATAGTCGCGGCGCACCGCTGGATCTGCCCCTGCCGAATTCACCGCACGGAGGTTGTATACAATGTTGATGGGGACAACAACGGCGCCGGCCAGCACGGTGCCCACAGCAAAAACGTTGCGGCAAAGTGCAGCAAATTGCAAGTAGACAAGGGCATCAAGGCCGAGGCAATCGGCCAGCTCCGCGTCCCCGGGTCGAAAAATTCTCCGCAGCCACGCCGTAGGGTGCGCGGTTAACACGGGCTGTGGCGCCGGCTTGGGCGCGTAGACGCTATCATTGTGCGGCCGCACCAAACAAAAGCCGACAAAGAGCAGCAGTGAGCCGCCAACACCAACGGCAAGTCCCGCCAAAACGGAGTTCCCAGTAACCTGTGACGTTTGGAAAGACTTTTGTAAAAACGCCAACAGCAACTGCCCGGCATCTGCTTGAGTCGTAGAATTGCTCATAACTGTGATAAAATGGTATATAAATGATATGTGATATATGAATGCAAATGGATAGGGAGTAGTCGTGAGGGTGATACTCAAAAACTAGAGCCGTTATTCTCAACGGCAAGAAAGAAAGACGGAGATAACAATAAATATAGCCCCGGCGCAAAAGGTAGCTTTAAATGGGGCTTGTGGTGGTTCCGTTTCGCAAGGTAAACAGCGAGCGCAGTCTCGCCGCATCGCGGTCTGCCGCAAAAAAGAAGCGCGACAAGGAGGAAGAAAATGACGTTGCGCCGCCATTTTGAAACTGCTGGAGAAACCGCAGCTCGTCAGAATCACTGCTGTTGCTAATGGGTTTACCTACGCTGCCGTGCTCTGACAAAGTAGATGCCACCAAAGAGGATGAACCTGGGGGGAGAAGTAATGCGTCGTAATCTAAAGCAAAATCAAACTGGTCGTCGTGCTGTGGCGCTGCCCGCAGCTTGGTTGTCAATGTCCGCACGTTTTGGCTTAGTTGCCGGCTGGTCTCGTCGCCATCGCTTTCACCCCCATTGCTCAAGTCTGGGGCTTGGTTCCAATCACCCATCAACTCGTCATCATCATAATCAACATTGTCCTCGTAATAATCTTCTTCTTCGTCGTCTTCTTCTTCTTCCTCTTCTTCTTCCTCGTCGAGGTCCGCCACGCCGCGGAACACCGTCTCGCGCGGGGCCGCCGGAACGCCCCAGACCGCGCCCGCAGACCGCGCCAGGCCACGGAGATGTCCATGATCAACAACAATCGTGCCTGTTTCAAGGTCAACAATGTCGCCACCATCGCTATCCTCCTCCCCACCGCCGTACTGACTGTAGCGGTTAATGATGTCCTCCCACACGGTTTGCAGCCGCCGCGTTGCTGCCTCTCGTTTCAATGAGATCTCCTCTGAGGGGATATCAGCAAAATGCCGTTTAGACGGCGGAGACGGGCTCTGCATATCATAGTCTTTTGGTGATGGCCGCTGGTTGCTATTGCTGCTTATGGTCGCCGCCGCCATTGTCGTTCGTTGCGTTGGTTATGTTCTTTCCGCGTCATGCCAATTTTAGGTGTGCGAGAGATCGCTGCGTGGAAAAACCCCGCCAGTCACATGATTCTTGCGTAAGAAATAGTGTAATCAGGAAATGTATAGTTATGAAATGGCACTAGCAAAAGCAACGAAACCAGGGCAAACTAAATGTTCTGAAAATTTTTTAAAGGCTTGCAGAAGGTACCTGAACCATTCCCTATTTTTTGTTCGTTTGTTTGTTTTCAGTTTACCAATTCAGTTTTATTTCTTTGTTGTGATTGTACTAGAATAGAAGACTAGACCCTGGCCACTCGCTCACAGTTTTGCGAAATACGCGCCCAGCTGTGAATGGCGACAAAAGAAGCCAACAAAAGACCAAATCATGAACCGTCAGTTTAAATATAGTAATGCGATTTCCGCTATTGAAACTGTAACGGAGTAGGTCTGACGAGCCCTACGACCATTGGTTTATATTATCTTTATTAATTTCATATTTTCCAGTCTTGATGGCCAATAGCTTGGGTGCTTATAATAGACTGATGATCAGCTATAGCGTAACATACATTTATTCATTCAAGCCCGCCATAGACTTGCATTACCTAATACCTGGTGAGCGGCTTAGAACTATTAGTTCCCGGATCCTAGTAATCAGATTGACCAATCAGGTCTCTACTCTAATTAGAATACATAATTATCTGGCAGTACTCCCAGGGATTTCTTTTATCATCAACTATTTATCTATATGATTAAGAACCCCTACTAGACGTTATTAGAAGTCTGTAACTACTTATGATATTTTAATATTGTTTGATAGTTATTTCTGGTAGCCTGCTCTTTATTAATAGATTAATATTCAATCAGCTTCCTCTGTTAGACCCTCATCTAACCAAGTATAAACGTCCCTCGTTACAGAAACATTTTTTTTTGACAGAACTTCAATACTATAGGTATTGATATGAGCAGATTTTTGTTTATGATTAATAGTAATTTGGAATGTCATGTTTCATGGACAAGATACTCATAACCATGATGACCAAGATCTAGCTTTTTTGAATATGGCTATAGCAAAGTCAATTAGTCTCAAACTCTACTGAAATATCAATAATAATCATTTACGGTAACGGTTTAATGAAATCAACTATTCAGTTTTAATGGTTAAAAAAGCATTGAGCTATATATATTTCGCTTACTTTTGAAGAATTTTGCAAATGTGGTTGATAAATAACTTGTATAAAAGTCTACAGGCAAAAATTGTGGATTGGCACTGATGGTTGCAGTTTTCGGTTATCTAGGCAATTTTTCATGTAAAAAAGTTGTACAAACAAATAAGTTGACAATAAACCAACAACAATCAGAGTGAAATCCCTTGCAGTTAAAGGTAGAATGTCCACTAAATTAAGCTGGTAACTACTTGCCAAAAAGTTTTTTTTTAATTTACTTGCTGCTTTTACACAAAATTGGTTCATATAGAGATGATCTCTTTGTGATAACTCAAACTACCTCCTAACAGTTTCCACCCCCTAACCGTCCACAATGTCAATTTTTGGAAATTGAAGTAGCACCAACTTCAATCATTCATTACACAACAGCAAAATTATTAATTAATATTTTTTTGGTCTTAGCATATTTAAAAACAGTATAAATTACTATTGATTTTTTCTTTTTTGTGTTTCAGGATTTTCTGGTGTTCCAGGAGGATTGGAAACGCGATGAAGCTTCTCTCGTGTCCGCAAAACATCAGAAACAGTTGTAAAGCGCTCATTAAAATCAGGGAGTACTTTGGCACGTTTTTTTGGTTTTATCTCTTCAAAGAGATGTTCATAAGTTTTTAAATCTAGTTTACATTTTGCTAGATCCGCGTGAGCCAAATCTAAGGCCTTACTAATCTTGTTGAAATATAGGCGCGCTGATGGTCCTATATATATAATCAGTTTATTGTCCTTATAACTATTTAAAATTATACACAGAAGACATTAATACAACAAAATTAACCCTTTTAGCGGGGAATGCGCCATTCACTATATATTTCATTCACTTCGATGGCACCGAATTTTCCACAAACTCAGTCCGTGTGTCAAGGGAAACCCGACATGATCGTCACTACAGTGCGTTATGTTGAGTGGGAGGGCAAGCCGGTAAAACCTTGACAGGCTATGCTGTTAAGCTGACCATCAATTGAGAAGGTGCGGTGACGAATCGAGAAACTTGACCACCGCTTCAATGCCTTTTTTGGTATCCAGTAGGTCATTGATGTCAAGTTCCGGGGAATATGTTCTTAGGTGCGTACGCCCCGATTTGCAGAGGGCGCAGTCTTTTAGCAGGTGCACAACCGTTTCAGGCTGGCCACATTTACACTTGTGATTTCTATTCAAGACTCCTATCTTTTTAAAATAAGATCCTATAGCACCATGGCTAATTTTCAATTGCATCATTTTGCTAAGGTTATGACGGTTTGCTTTTTCCATAATGCTGCAAAGAGAACTGTAGTTACCAGGGTCGCCATAGAGGCCAGGCTTAGTGAACGACCTGTGAAAGCCGCCCTTAGAACTCCCATCATACGCTGATTTCCAGGCTGAACGAACTTGAGCTCTAATGCACTTCCTGAGGTTAGCAGTGATTTCGGCCGCCTTGAGCACCATGCTCATCTTAGCTCGCTTCCAAAGTGGTCTGGTGTTCCAAAAAAACATCCTTTCCAGCTGATTCCATAGGACAAGTTTGATAGAATAGCAATGCTAGCGGTTCATTTTCAGCCACAGGGCCTTGTCTTTTAATCAACCTCCTAACTGGGTTCTTCGGGCTAACATCCCTAAGAGCTCTCAGAGAATATCGCTTACCAAGTTCCTCAGCTCGCTTGCAGAAAGGTGGGACACCCGGCTGATGGTTCTATGTCAGAGTTATCAAAAATTGACGCAAGTGAACGCCGCATTTGAATAAATGAATGAGGCGTATAATGTAATGAAGTAGAAGGTATCAAAGTCTTTTTTGATGGTGTTAGAGGATATACTTCATCTGTTTTGTCTTTTGCGACCATTGGATTTGCCAGTGGTCTTTCCACATTGACTGGCCACAATCCACTTGACTTCCAGGCAGACTTAATGTTTGAATTTGTTATTCCAGTATTTCTAGCCTTGTGATATTTTTTGAGAAAAGATAATTTGCCGATTGAAGTCGAATCGTCCACTGAAAAAAGTTCCTTAAGCTCGCGACGATATGCATTCTTAACCGGGCCAAATATAGACACTTCAAGCGTTTGGAGAACGTGAGAAGCATGCGACGGCAAGAATAAAGTATGTAAATTGTTAAAATAGCATTCTGAAATAAAGTTGTCACTGGTATGGTCATCTAAAATCAGTAGTCGCTTCCTTGGTTTACTGGGTTGAGTTTGAGGCAGAAAATTTTGTTTGAGCCATTGAAGTGCAATTTCTTGAGAGGTCCAGCCGTTTTCACTTGTCTCAAAGTTCCAACCCTTCAAAAAACCAATATAATGAGAATCATCAGGGAACCATTGTTGTTGCACAGCCTTTTCTTTGAATATCACAAGTGGGTTCAGGGTCTGGCCATTGGCCGAAATGCACTCCACAATTGTAACCCAGGATCGCAAGTCTGGAGTTTTTTGAATGGCAAAACGTTTTTCTGAGCTTTCAAGAACAATACCATTGTACCCAAGGCTTTCCATGATGCCAGTCTCGTCTATGTTGTAGCGATCTTGTTGCAGAATACCTTTTACAGCTGAAGGTTGCAATATCTGGAAGAACGTATAAATTCTTTCAGCTGTAGCACCATTATACCTCTTTTTGCTAATAGGCTTGCATCTCATAGTCTTAAGTTCTGGGTTTCGGCGTAAAAACCCGTTTATCCAGTGCTTGCCGAGTGGTTTGAGGTCACCCGAATTTTTGAGAATAGCTGTGGCTAGATTTCTTAATTGATTGTGGGTTGGAGGCAACCCTAGAGATCCCTGAAATAAAGCCCACTTTTTTAAATGATTTTCCTGTGTTGGAACTAATCTTTGATCATTATAGTTAGCTTTTTTTCGTGTTACAGAGCCATGTTTTCGGGCTCTCAGGGTTTGATAAGGAATTCCATGTGCGCTGGCAGAACTTCGTATGGATGTGCCTGCTTCAATAGCCAAGAGAGCATTTTGAATATCATTTTCAGTATATTTAGGAATTATTAATTTATAGATGAAAATTTCCTTGGAAAATCTTGACAAATTTTAGAGATATCGTGGATAGTATTTATAGGTGTAATGTTCTTGAGATGGTGTGAAAAGTGGACTGTTAGGGGGTGGGAACTGTTGGGAGGTAGTTTGAATTATATACTATTTGTTACTATATAACGCTCATCCATTTCTTGAAAAAAAAAAATACAGACTGCAATCACTACAAGGCTTTTTAAGCGTCCATCACATTGCAAGTTTTGCCATAACATTAAACCATTGGTTTTAATAAGCCTTTGAACCAAACTTTGCTTTCATGCAGCGCAAAGAGCGCCAGTGAACAAACTTGATAGTTTGGACTGGAAAAAAGACAATGATTGTTACAATAACCTGCAAAAGGAAGTCATAATATGACAATTAAACCCTTTAGGCACAAGTAGAGAAAGAAAGAAAAAAATACATATATTCCTTTAATTTTTTGTCCTAAAGTTTTGAGAGGAAAAGACCATATTTATATAATGACTAAACTTCTCAGGTTTCCAAACCTGACAATTATCATCAACAATGGAGTTGACTGTAACAGGTTGAAAAAAAAAAA
>JAJMRT010000436.1:0-19191 GCA_030558065.1 Geotrichum phurueaensis | reverse complement strand
TTTTTTTTTTTTTTTTTTTTTTTTTTTTTTTTTTTTTTTTTTTTTTTTTTTTTTTTTTTTCATATTTTTACAAATATAAATTCATTTGTTTTTAATAAAAACAATGAACCCACTTAATTTTGTATTAATAGTCCTCCTGGACATAAAACAAAATATACGCAGTCTTGGAGCTGCTGGCACCAAACCACGAAGACGACGTAGCGGTGCCGTTGGCCTTGGACACGTGCTGCGGCGGCGGCGAGCCCGAGGGCGAGAGCGGCGTGCCCGTCTTGGCAAGCAAAATATCGTCAATGTTGATCCAATCGTCGGGCTTGGTGGCATGCTTGGTGGCATCGGCAGCATCGCTGCCGCGCACATCAACCGTGTAATGGCCCGCGCCAGCAGAAAGCCCGTGGTGGTAGACCACGCCGTAGAGCTTGTACTCGGGCCGGTTAAGCCCGCTGCTGCCACTGGCCAGCGACCTTGACAGGGCCTCGGATGGAATCACCAAGTGCTCGGGGAATGAAATTGGCTTGGTGATCTTTTGCACTCCACCCAAGTCCTCGTCGGTGTAGGCAAACCGCTTCAGATGGATAATGAGAATCTTAGGCACCGCGTCAATGAGAATCTGCTTGGTTGCGCGCACCTCCTGTCGCGACGACGTAGTGTACTGGAGTTCTTCCAAATGCGCCAGGTGCAAAAAGGCATCCTCAATAGAGTGTACAGAGGGGTCTGAAATATCCAGCTGCACATGTTGAAATGGGTCGCGCGTGATCGAGGGAGATTTTTGCTTGGCCACGCTTAGAATGCTCTTGAATTGACCACCAAAAAGCTGCGTAATGGGCGTCTGACCAAATCCCGTCGACTGGCGCACTTGCAGCTTGCGGTTGTTTTTGCCCACTTCCTGCCACTCATCGTCGTTATCAATGACAGTAGTTCCCGGGGCAGGCTTGGACTCATCCACAAACGGCTTCATTGCCCGCGTGAACTCGTCGTGCAGGGCCTCAAGCAAATAACCTAAAAACTCCTCGGCATCTTCCTGGCGACCACGCTTCAAATGTTGAAATCTCGGTAGCGTGCGCAGCTTGTTATAAAACGACTCCGGCGAGAGCGGCGTGAGGTTGACGTTCGTGAGTCCGCCGGCGATAGCCCGCAGTTCCGACTCAGTGCTGCCGCATTTGGCGGGTGCGTGCTCAAACTCGCCCACAAACTCAATCAAAGCGTCCAAAAGAGGCGTGTCACTTTGAATGCTGTGAATAGAGTTTTGCCCAATGTATGAGAGCAGCTGGTGGAAAGGGAAACAGTGGATCAGAGCCTGCAAAATCGAGTTCATAAAACAAATGTTTCCTGTATTAGTGATGCCTCGAGAGTAAATAATCGGAGGCTCCTCAATATTTTCTAAATCAAAGTCCACCAGAACTTGACCTAGCGGCAATTTCTTCTTCGTGATGGGTAAAGAGTAGACAGCGCTAGGTATGCTGGAGGCCACTGGCTGTGGGGATGGTGATTGCGGTGTTGTTGTTGTAGATGTTGGTGGTGATGACGTGGATGGCTTCGGGGCGGCGGTAGGCGCTTTGGCCGGTTGTTTGGTAGGCGCAGACGCTGGTGTTGCTGCCGCTGGTGGCTTTGGTGCTGGTGTCAAGGCTGGTTTTTTAGACACTTTTGGATTGCTCTGAGCTAAAGCATCAGCCCACGACCGCACCGGAGGCTTGCTCGGAGCCGGCTGTGGCGACGAAGTAGATGATGGTAATGACGATGCTAACTCTATACTAGGCGATGCTTGATGCGATGGTAATGTAGATGATGGGGTTGTTAATGTACTCTTTGATTCAGCCGTGGATGCAGCTGATGCAGGGTTAGCATCCGGTGACGACGCCGAGGGTAATGCTGATTTGCTGTTTTGTAGCCTTGCTCGCTCTAACAGAGCCTTGCGACGAACGTATTTCCGTCGTGGAGGAAATGCTTCGCCAGGATTCGTGTACCATGGAAGTTGGTCCTGCTGAGGTTAACATCGTGAAAAGAAGGCCAAGACGAGACCGATACTTACTATCATTAGTTATGAATGTGATTCTACAAAAAATAATTAGGCGGACAAATTGCCGTGTGATGATCAAAGAGGGTGTTTGCGATTAGAGATAAAACCCAGGTCTGGGGTTGACGTGTAATATAAATAAAGAGTGATTGGCTTTGAAATCAAAAAAAAAAAAATCTTTTCTTTTATTCTTGAGGACGCCTAAGGGTATATGTAAAGTGTCAAAAAGCAAACAGAATTAAAAAATGCAAGACGTGCTTTGAGTGGAAATGTATTTAAAAAATATTTTTGTAGCGTGGGTGGTGGTTCTATAGGGAAAAGGGCGATTCGTTGTTCTGGCGATGAAGTTTTTTGGGGGGAGAAGTGCAAAAGTTGAAAGAAATTTTTGGCGGTGCCTTTTTTTATTTTTTATTTTATTTTTCTCTAACTTTGTAGGTGCTACTGCCAATTTTTTTTGTTGTTGTTGTTGTTTTGGTGGTAAATGCAAAAATTTGTGCTGGACATTTTAACGGATTTTACTGGCGCGACTGGCACCCGCGCTACTTCCTTTCCTTGCCGTAGCTTAGAGCGCCTAGGCTATCGTCTGCGCCACGCCTGCATCCACACCCGCCCCAGCCGGACTGAGGTGAAATCCGGCTTACAACGAACTCAGCACCAGCCACTCCTCAAATGAACTGACTTCCATGCTTGTGAATAGGTCCACATACGACTCTTCTGTATCGCCCCCAGCAGCTACTGCACCGCCGTTGCTTCGCTCCATCCAGCTGAAAAGTTTGTACCCTCTACTAAACACAAAAACCGCCACTATATGGACGCACGCTGGAACGCGAAAAGTTTGTGGTGATGCACCAAAATGTATTGTTCCTCCCCAACCGCTCCTGCCTTGATTGATCAACTCCAAATTACTCAATTGGCCATTGATGCCGTTACTAAAGTCACGGCTCGTGTACTTTGATTTTGCGAATTCCTGGCACGAGCAGTGCCACAGGTCGAGGTCGACCACATATCCAAAGGAGGTTCCCTGGAGCGGCGCCGCCTTATATGTCCCCCTTTTTTCTTTAATGAAAGGTTGGACTATCCATATTGCTCTTTTATCATGTGTAAAGGTTGCCTCGTGTCTAGTAAACACACCCTCAAGAAGATCGCTCGAGCCATGACCAGCGCCCTTCCTTAGCGCCGAGTCTTTTCTAACAACTTTGTGAAGTTCAACTAAATCTAACGCTTGTTGAAGAATACTCGGAAGAAGATAGTTTAATGTCACCAACAAGCGACTTACCTCCTTGCTGTTTTCCGTTCCGCACACTCTGAAGAGCTTGAAAAAGATGTCGTCAATAGTCTTGTCCATTATGCCAAAAGATAAATTCAGATTTGTTATTTCACAGTATTCATCTTTGCATATAAACACACAAAAAAACCACACGTAACCCAGTAATATGCTGCCCAAATATAAAACCCTTGGAACTTGATTGTGGGTGGTGTAAACTAGTCTGAACGATCCTTGCGAGTTGAGGCAGTATGTGACGCGTGGAAAGGAAATTTCAGCCCAAAAGAGCAACTAAAACGTGATTATTTAGTTACCCTCCCGTCGCGTAGTTTTTTGGAAAATTTGTATTTACTTTTTTTGGTTTATTTCATTTCTTCCCTTCCCTTCCTTCCTTCATCAACCATCATTGCCTCTTTTTAAAACCAGTTTGATTATCCTTAGTCGGTTTTCGTTCTCGTCTATCTTAATCAATAGCGTAATTGATTCATTTGAGAGTTTTCTGACCACTTATTCTCTTTATTTTCTTTTATTCCCGTCCAGTTTACTTCGAGACCAACAATGGCTACTGTTGTTATTGATGTAGCTGCCTTTAACAAGCGCATTGACGGGCTCCAAAAGTCTCTCGCCACCAAGGATAGCCTTTTCAACAACGCTGACTCAGTTTTTGTATTAATTGGCAAGGTGGACGAGGAAAACCCCTATCGTAAGAGTTCCGTTCTTCACGTACGTTTACTTTCCCACACTCACTTTTTTTTTTTTTTTCCAGCCTTGATACTAATAATTGCTTTAGACATGGCTGCTGGGTTATGAGTTTCCTTCCACCGCTTTACTCCTGACAAAGGACCAGGTTATTTTAATTACCAGTGCAGGAAAAGGTATGTATTTTTTTTTTTTTATCAAAAATATCCCTCCGTTATCCGCGACTAACATCATTTAGCCAAACATTTGAAGCCTTTGGAATCCGACAAAGTTCTCGTCTGGACTCGTTCAAAGGATGCAGAGCACAACAAAAAGCTTTTTAATGACTTAATTGAGAAGATGGCTTCCAAGGGATCGACGTTGGGCACTTTGCCCAAGGATAAGTACGAGGGCAATATTGTCACTGAATGGTCCGACATCTTTAATGCTTCAACCCACAAATTCACAGAAGTTGATGTCGCTGGTGCACTTGCTGAATTGATGCAAATTAAGGATTCTGAAGAACAGAGCACCATTCGGGCTGCTGCAAAGGCAAGCACAGGTGTCATGACTGAATTCCTTTCAAAGGAGATTTTCAATATTATTAACGAAGAACGCAAAGTTACTCACAGCAAACTCTCGCAAAACGTTGAGGCAAAGCTTGATGACAATAACTTTTTCATCAAAAATCTAAAACTAGGAAACAATTTTGACCCCATGCAGCTGGACTGGTGTTACTCACCTGTAATTGAATCTCGTGGCGATTTTGATCTCAAACCCTCTGCCATGTCTAACAACGATGTTCTCTACGGTGGCACAATCATCACTTTCCTCGGTCTTAGATACAAATCGTACTGCTCCAACATTGGCCGAACATACCTTATCGACCCTACCAAGCTGCAAGAACAGAACTATTCATTTACTCTGGCATTACAGAAAAAGGTGCTTGAATCTATCAAGGACGGAGTCGAGGCCAACTCAGTTTACCAGGCTGCAGTCGACTTCATCAAAGCAAAGAACCCTTCCTTGCTCAACTATTTCCTGAAAAATGTTGGTTGGGGTATTGGTATTGAGTTCAGAGATACATCGCTGCTGCTGAACACGAAAAACACAAACAAGCTGAAGAGCGGCATGTCTTTGTGCGTGTCAATTGGCTTTCACAACATTCCTAATCCTGATGCAAAGGAGAAGGAAAACAAACTCTACAGTATTTTGTTAACTGACACTGTTCTTGTTACAAACAATGCTCCTGTTCTTTTGACAGAGTCTCCCATCAACCGTTCCTCTATCGCTTTTTACTTTGAGGATGAGGAGGAAGAGAAGAAACCAATCAAGAAGGAGAAGAAGCCAGTTCAGTCTGTTATTCTCAAAAGCAAACTGCGTGGTGAAGCCAGAAATACAGAGGAGGATTCTGAACAGAAACGCAAGCTGCACCAAAAGGACCTGCACGCAAAGCTTCAAAAGCTCGGTCTGGAGAAATATGCTGATAAGAACACAGACAAGTCTACAAATGATGTGGCAGTTTTCAAGCGATTTGAGTCTTACAAGCGTGAGAGTCAATTGCCCATCAACACCAAAGATCTTCGCATTCAAGTTGACGCTAAAAACCAAACCATTATTCTTCCTATTAACGGTAGACCCGTTCCCTTCCATATCTCAGCTTACAAGAATGGTAGTAAAAACGAAGAGGGTGATTACATCTACTTGAGATTAAACTTCAACTCGCCCGGTCAAGGTGTCAACAAGAAGGATGAGATGCCCTTTGAAGATGTCAATGCACAATTTGTCAAGAGTATTACTTTCAGAAGTCGTGAAATTGAAAGAATGAGCGAAGTATTTAAGAAGATCACCGATCTCAAGAAGGAAGCTCAAAAGCGCGACGCTGAGAAGAAGGAATTGGAAGATGTTGTTGATCAGGGTAAGCTCATTGAGATTAGAAACAGACGTCCCTTACGCCTCGACTCAGTATTTGTTCGTCCTGCCCCTGAAGGAAAGAGAGTCGCTGGATCACTTGAGATCCATCAAAACGGTCTTAAGTACCAATCTCCAATTCGGTCTGACCACAATGTCGAGGTTCTTTTTAGTAATGTCAAGCACCTTTTCTTTCACCCTTGTGACCACGAGCTGATTGTGCTTATCCATTGTCATTTGAAGAACCCCATCATGGTTGGCAAGAAAAAGACCAAGGATATTCAGTTCTACAGAGAAGCCACGGACTTGGCATTTGATGAGACTGGAAACCGTCGCCGTAGATACAAGTACGGCGATGAAGATGAGCTGGAGCAGGAACAAATGGAACGCCAACGCCGTACTGCTCTCAACAAGGAATTCAAGTCCTTTGCTGAGAAGATTTCTGATGCTACTAATGGCAAGCTCGACGTTGATATCCCTTTTAGAGAGCTTGGTTTCACTGGTGTTCCCTTCCGATCCGACGTTCTCTGTCAGCCTACAACTGACTGTCTTATCCAACTGGTTGACCCTCCCTTCTTGGTTGTGACTTTGCAGGAGATTGAAGTTGTGCATCTTGAGCGTGTGCAATTTGGTCTGCGCCAGTTTGACATGGTTATCATTTACAAGGATTTTAACAAGCCCGTCACGCACATCAACTCTATCCCCACAACCCAACTTGACAGTGTCAAGGACTGGCTAAACGAAATGGACCTGCCCTACTTTGAGGGTCCCCTTAACCTCAACTGGCCCATGATTATGAAGACGGTTACTAAGGACCCGCACGACTTCTTTTTCTCCCAGGGTGGCTGGTCCTTCCTTGACATGGAGAGCGACGCCAGCGGTGATGAGGAGTCCGAGGAAGAGTCTGAGTTCCAGGCCTCCGACGAGGACCCCTCCGACGAGGAGAGTTCTGACTACTCAGAAGGCGGCAGCGACTTTTCCGATGGCTCTGAGGGCTCCGGCTCCGAGGAAGACGAGTCTGGCGAGGACTGGGATGACCTTGATGCCAAGGCAGAACGCCAGGATAAGCGTGTCACGCAGTCTAAGGCGGACGAAACGAGAAAGAGAAAACGTTAAGTCAATTGTTTATAATACTGAAAAAAAAAAAAAAGAATTAAATAATAAACAAAATAAACTCTTTTTTTGTAATCTCGGAAGCTTTTTTTCAATCTCGAGTCAACGAGTTTATAGTGATATTAGTATATTAAATTATATAAAAAAAAAAACTAGAATAATAAAAAAAAAAAAAACGTCTATTATAGTCTTAAGGAATGATAATAAACAAAAAACACAGCCAAAATAAATAAATAAATGAATAATAATAGGAAAAAAAAAAAAAAGATATGTATATACTTGTAATAATATTATCATTTTCCACTCTTGATGCCAAAATGTTTATGCGAAGATGAATGCAAATTTCCTACTAGGCCGCCAACGTCTCCGTCGCCACCAAGATTAGTGCCAATCCCGCTGGTAGATACGCCGGTATCGGCCGTGACACTGTACTCAATGGGTCCAATATCAAACGGCTCAACCGATATTTGTTGTTCCTCGTACTCTTCTCCATCAATGCCTTCGTGGTGGATGGTAATGGAGTTGAACTTGCAAAATGGGTCCTCTTCGACTCCAGATGCTCCCGCGGCAGGCTTGGGATTAATTAATTTCTCATCCGGGCTAGAGAAGTCAATACTTGTGGTCTTGTTGCCGCGCTGCTTTGTCGCGGTCTTATTAGCCGTCGAGGTTGGATACTTTTTGTTTTCAGCAACCGTGATTGTTGACCCTTCCTTCGGCTTAGTTTGCACTGGAACCATCGGTGGGGTGCGGTTTCTCAAAAGAGCCCAGCGCGTGTTTTTAAAAAACGGGTGCGCTTTAATGTCCGATGCACCTGCCCGGGAACCAAGACGTTTGTTCTCATCCTTAATAAGCAGCTTCCTGATAATTGATTTGCAACTACTTGAAATGGACTGGAAGCCATTACCATCAGGAAAAACAACCTCTTGCATAAGAACGTTTCCAAATGTCGCATTTCTCGTTTTACCCTTGAAAGGTGTGATACCATAAAGCATTTCATAAATCAAAATGCCAAGGGTCCACCAGTCTACTGCACTTGTATGGCCCTCGCCACGGATAACCTCGGGGGCAATATACTCCTCTGTGCCAACAAAGGAGTTAGTTCTAAAATCAGCAATGCATGCTTTTGTGTCAATGGCAGGGAGGTTTCCTGAAGACGAACCGCTTCGGCTATTCACAATAGTCGGCGCTGCTAGCGCACTGCTTTGTTTTGACAAATCAAAGTCAGACAACATGATATGTCCTGACTGATGCAACAAAATATTTTCAGGTTTTAAATCACGGTAGATATAACCCATCAAATGAAGATACTCTAAAGCAGCTGTCACCTCTGCTGCATAAAACCGGGCGTCGTCTTCTTTAATACTCTTGCGTTTTCTTGTTTGCAGAGCTCTAAAAAATTCTCCACCCATGCAATACTCCATACAAAGATAGAGGTAGTTTTCAGACTGAAAAGAATGATAGAGCGTGACAATAAAGGGATGATTACTGGTTGCAAGAATCTCCTGCTCGGCCAAAGCACGCTTGATCTTGTTACGCTCAATCATCTCATGCTTGTTTAAAACTTTCATAGCATAAAGTTTGCTAGTTTTTTTTTCTCGCACCAGATAGACCTTACCAACATCACCACGACCAAGAAGTTTGATTTTCTCAAAGGAACTAGGAGTGACTTCAACGTCACGAACCTTAATAGAATTGCTAGAATAAGACCGGTCATAGCTCTTTGAATTAGCACGAGACCGTGCGTTGTTGCCCAAAACTCTGGCTGGTGATAACAGGTTTGTATGTGAATCCGATTTGGGATCGCCTGCATGCGATTCTGAAAACTTGGATTCAGAAAGATCAACCTCAGTAATTTCCCCTAAGCCTATCTCTGCGTTAGGAACACCCTCTTTGGGTGTTTGTAAGGGAGTAGTAGAAGTTGAAGAAGAACCAGAGAGTATATTTTTGATACCATTTGGTGCGGATGCAACACGCCTGATTTGGCGAGCGAAAATGCTTTTGGAAGGAGGAGTCAATGGTTCAACATCTTCTTTTTTTAATGCATTCTGTTCTTCTTTCTCAGACAACGTGGTTATAGTAAGGGGCTTTGATACCGCATGAGGGGCAGGAGAATGGCCATTGGAATTGGCATTAATGTTAGTACTGTCGCCGCTGCTTTTGTTGTTATTGTTGTTGTTGCTCGTATGATCTGAAGCTCCACTAGCGCTGCGGTGGCTATGAAAAGAAAAAGGTTGAAACAACCCAGAGAGTCCAGGGGAGCCAGAATGAAAAGTATGATTCGACTTTTCAAAATAGCCCTCAGAAGGCGGTTGGGGCTTAGGGGACCCTGAGGTGATCTCAGTTTTTGACGGGCCCTTTCCAGATCCATGATTAGAATCTTCCAAGTCGACTATCGCAGGGCTAGAGGGAGACCGCAGTCTCAGCAGGCGGCGAGTCTTGACTGATAGGGAACTTACCGCAGAAGGAGGTGCAACAGGCGACTCTTGCTGCGGCTGGTAAGATGGGAAGCCAATTATGTCGTTTTCTAGTACCTGCGAGTTTTGCGAGTCTGAGCCAGAGTCCAATGTGTTAATTGTATGTTGTTTTTTGAAACTGTGGAAGTGGTGCGGCCCATTGATCGGGCTTGCTGGTGAGGTGCTAAAATCAAACTCTGGGTTGGAATTCGGCAATTGCTGGTGAAAAGGAGAGGACGGCAAAGTGAATGCATGTTGTTCTTGCTGGCCTGTGATCCCGAATGATGTAGAGCCACTTTGATGAGCTGACGAAACATTGGGCGATGAGTTGGACGAAAACGAAGAGAATTTGAACAGGTTTTTAATTTTTTGAGGGAAGTTGGAGGATGAATTGCTCTGTTTGGCGTTCAATAAAGGTGGAGACAATGGATGTATCTTTCCTGTTGATGTATGGTTTGCGGAGGGTGAGTTTGGGTCAAAGTCTGGGGGAAATTCGATGTCACCCTTAGGCGATCCGACCTGCTCGGCCATGATTGGAGACAACTGAACCGAGTGATGGGATTTCTGCGGTCCAGATACTCGAGAACTGCACGAATACGAAGCTACCCCGTACTGTTCGTTCGACACATCTGCAGACTCTTCAGGAAGTGGTGGGGTTGTTATCTGTTTGCTAGGAGCGATGCCAAAGTCAAAATTGAGCTCGTCGCGATTTTCCATTGTTAAAGTATAGACAAGTGCAACAGAAAAACGTAAAATCAAAATTTCTGATTGAATAAAAGGACAGAGCTGGTCACTAGATATATAAAGGATGCTGTGCCTGCGATGGCTTTTTTTTTTTTAAAAAAAAAAAAGATAAAAAAGATGAATAGTAAATGAGTATTTTTAAAAATGAGATTCCACGAACAAGTTGCCTACCACTTGAAGAAGTTGAAGTATCTCAAATTAAGAAGAACAGGCAATTGCGTAGTGCGCTTAGAAGATAAAATGCCAGACAGCCTCTAAAACAGGATACAGCGTACTGAGTAACTAAAGTTCCAAAACACGAGTAATGAGATATTAAAAGTTGGATGTTTTAGAAAAAAAAAAAAAAAAAGAGGGCGAAGTCGAAAATGAAGAAAATAAAACAAAAAAAAAAAAAAAGCAGGAAACCCCAGATGACTAAGCTTTGTGCCATGTTTTTGTTGCAACGGCGGTGCGTACAGAACCGCCCACCGGAGCATTGACAAAACGCCATTAATAAATAAAATATTCACTATGTACTATAGTAGAAAATAACGGAATTTATTCCGTCCAGTGTCCTTGCAAGCTCACCAGCTTTTTGATCAGCTGGAACCCTTCCAACTCATCGTCAGATTCAGCCTTGAACGTGAAGTCGATCAAATCCTGCGAAAGCGCCGTCGCCGCGTCATCGATCAACGGTGCTGCATCGATAGATATTGGCAGTGTGTCCAGAATAAAACAGAATATGTCCAAACCACATCGAATCCTGCTGAATGGCTCTAAGTCATTTTTGTGCCGCTGGTTGTGCTCTGCTTCCTTTTCTTGGATCTTTTCAATGCAGCCATTCGTAATATTCTCTGACAGTTCCATGCAATTGTTATGACTTATTAAAAACAATGGATATACATTGTTAACACTAAGCTCGCTTTGCTTTTCACGAGCTAATTGAAACTTTTTTCGATACAGCTCGCCGTCAACAAAGTACATTTTAAATTTGATAGGCTTTCCGTAATTTTTGCACTTTGAGTCTTTGTAGCCGCCTTGAACAAAATAGACACACTCCCACGATGGGATGTTAGATGCACCAATTAAGTCTTGGTAAATTTGCAGCGTCTCTGTGCTATTTGTGACTGCATGCGAAGGGTCCGTAAAGACACCGGAGTCGGTAGGAATTAGATATAGTCCTGGCCGGCATTCTTTCTGTATTAATTGGCTTAGTACTATTAGCAGCTCAAACTATAAGCAAGCCCTTAAGTAATAATAAACACTCACAATTCTTCTAAAACATTGTTTAATTTAAGTGGTTTTGCTGGTATATAACTGTCTGCCATGTTGGTGAGAATTGATTGTGAAGCGTTTGGGTATTAAAGAAATCAGATTTGAACTTCACAAAACTTTTTTTTTTCTTTTTCTCTCTTTCCGTTTGTATGTACCAGTCTTTATTTTCAGAACGCGTCTCATCTCCAACTATGCACCTTCAGCAAGAAAGGGATTGGTATAATGAGCGCAACTAGACAAAATGATGGCCCTTTTGCGATTCCATTTATGATACCTCGAAAGTTGAGGTCTACTATTGAAGAAGGATCCCTGTTTCGCCTTCCGGATTTTAGTACGCGTAAGTAGTTATTTTTTTGGACTTTTGAGGGTTCAGCTGACAGTTTGTTGACAGGTCAATTGCCAACTGGAAATAGTGGCAGTCTGTTTTCAAATAGTCTGAATGTTTTTCTGGAGGAGGAACTTGACTTGACTGCGCCATCATCAGCTACAGAAGATGAGGAAGAGGAAGAGTATCTGCCTTCAGATACGTCAACAACGACATCTGGTTCAATGACCGAGCAAAATGAAAGTATCAATGCTTTGATTCAGGCCGCTGAGGAGAATGAAGAGGATACCTCCATCAAAACTATCCATGGAGCGCCGAACTGGGATGCATTTAACCCTTCAATCAAAAGTTATCTTCGTGGTATCCTTCCCCAAACCGAAGATGAGCCAATAGAGAATGAGAAGCTAGTCTCGTTTTTTTTTATTGACAAGGGGGAGGAGTTCACTGATAAGTACATACAAGACAAATTTAGCGACATGTACGATGCAAGCAGCGTGGGCGTGGTGCTATCGACAGATTACCTTCTTTCCTGCCTGGGACTTATGATTTGTGGATATCAGTCTCAACTTTTTGTGCTGCACGAAAAAAGGCGATTGTTTAGGGTTTCTTCAGATAGGATCAAGTTTCGAGTGCTTGGCCTGACGACAGAAGCAGTGAATGGGATTATTGAATATTGTATTGTTACAGGGAGCAGAATGGAACGACTCCGGTATACCTCAAAAGTGATTTACAAGAAAGCTGCAAGCGCAGGACCAATTTTAATAGCTTTTGCTCATTGCATTGATAGCATTATTGAGGTTGTTTTGAATTATGTGGTGGAGGCAACGAGAACCGACAAGCTTTTGGAGTTTCGCAACAAAATCAAAACACCGATTCAAGTTATCAACATTCTTGCAGAACTCTTGGGATGTGATGACTTGTCCAAGGTGATTGAGCTTAATCGACTACCAGAATCATGGGACCTGCTCAACGGTCTTTACTCTCGATGCATACAGCTGGAATCTGCAGATGAAAAACTCTACAATCTTGTTAGGCTGATTCTCAAAAACACGGCAGACCAGTGGTTTGAGAAACTGGAAAACTTTATTGGCTTTGGCACCCAAGTAAATCTTTTCTGGTCCAACTTGGAAGAGAATGTTACTAAAGACTTTTTTGTCAATATTACCGACGAGCTGGGGATCAATTTGTTTGAAGTCAATGAAAGGAAGGTGCCAAACTTTTTTTCTTTGGATCTGGCAAAACGGTCTGTAAACATTATGAATTGTTTGCTTTTGTTGGCAAATTATAGCAGTGAGAATGTAATGCATCATCTTGAAGCAGTCAAAAAAATTAAGCTTCGCTGGGGCGGAGCCGACTTGCAAAGCGATATTCTTAGGTATCATGATGATATTAAGGATATTCTACATCGGCTTCTATCTTCACCTACTGCTGAGGTTGTCATTTCTGAGCAAGTCATAGAGCGTTTAATCACTGGGGTTGATGTTGATAAAGATCCATTTCAACAACAGAGACTTTTTGACACGCTCACAGTTATGAACGACGTTATCCCGTTTTTTGAACGACTGTCCCTAAACTCAGTTTCGGCTTCACAAAAAACGATAAATACGAAAAACACCCTTAAACAGATTTGTGTTGACTTGTTTTCAACGAGGCAGACCGACAAGGTGTTAATTCGCACGCCGCTAGCTGCGCTCACAAATGTGTCTGTGTCGGAGTTAATTAATATACAGTTTTGGGCGCTGAATAACCTAACGCTCGAGATTGTTTTTAATCAAAGCAGCCGCCGGTTGCTCGATCACATGGTATTGGTGTGGGAAATCATGCTACTTGGGTCGGGCCAATTTGTGCTTGACTTGGAAGACGTTCTCTTTGGACCAACCGTGGGGTCAGCGTTCAAACGGAGCCTGAGAATTGGGGGTGATCGCGGTGAACGCAGCTGGCCACCATCGTCAATGGAAGTGAGCCAGGGGTTTTCGCAATGCATTGATAATGCTATTTCTGCTGCCAATGTTGATCCGCAGGTATCAGCACTGGACTATATGAGTATCGGATTTTCTCCAACCAGGACTACAGCAACTTATGGCAATTCCGTTGATATTGACCATTATGAACTTTATGCCACGGATCTTTTTTCCATTATCTACAACCCGCCAGATCCTCTCTCGGTAATTATAACTAAGCCCATTCGCAAGCAGTATAACCGGCTCTTTTCGCGCAAGTTGCAGCTGATGCACGTGCGGCACGCGCTAAAGACCATGGCTTTGCGCAAGCCCATGTCCAAAGAAGATGGCGAGCTCGTGCGCCCATTCTGCGCCCTGGGTATCTTTTTTGTGAATACGCTAGCGGAACACTACGCTTTTTGTATCAGCGCCAAGATTTGGCGGCCATGGGAACGCTACCTTCGCGAGAAGGTTTTTGGGTCTACAAGAAGCCTGGAGTCCACTGGTCTGGTTAGAGGAGAAGATGGTGCCAAATCTGAGGAGGTGAATCTAACAGAGTTGATTCAAAAACATCACAAGACCGCGGGGCTGCTGGCCATGAGTTTTTTCCAAACCTCGGCCACAGTCCGGATTGCCGATACCATCGATGGTGTACTAAGGTATATTTTAAAAGTGGCGCGTGCATGGAGCCACCATCAGCAGCAGGAGAATCTTCAGGTCTTTTTCGGTGATTTGGGAATGCTCCGGCAGCGAATTGATAAAGTGGTCGATATCCTTGAAGAGTATATTGAGACGGCCGACGAACCCACTGTTCGAGAACTTACAGAACAGTTGCAGGCCAAGCTTACAATCATCAATTAAATATATAAATTTTTGCATTCACAAGTCTAGATATATAAATGTATATACTGACAAAAAAATCTTTTTAATGGTATAAACTGGAAAGAAAAAAAAAAGAAAGAAAGAAATAAAAAATAACTTGACATGACATAAAAGGGTTGAAACAGGTTTAGACAGTAGACTGAGAGCTGGAACAGTCATCCTTTTCGGTCTTCGTGCTCATGACGGGAGTCTTGTTACCTCTGGACCGTAGCTTTTTGGCCAAGAGGAAAAGCGCACCAAGAATCAAAAAGACGCCGATAGTCACACCGGCACCAATACCACCGGCTGCTGCAAGGGTAAGTCCGTTGCCAGAACCCAGAATGTTGCGCAGGTACTGGGCAAGATCGTCAGAGGAAGAAACAGTATTGGAAATGTTGGCATTGCTATCAGTCAGAAGCTTCTCAAAGGCCTCGTAGGTTGGCGCCAAGGGCTTACACAAATCAAGGGTCCAAGCGCCGCAAGCGGAACACCAGCCGCCAAGGTCAGGAATGGAGTTTTTATTAACCAAATCCTCAAAGTCAGTAAACTTGATTCCCTCGACATCTTGGCCAAAAATCGGGTAGGTCGTAAGGACATCAGTGGACTCAGTACCGTTACGTAAAAGGAAACGGACCCGAGGGGTGGAGTCATTGTCGGACTTGAACAATTCAAGGACAACGGACGCACCGTAGTTAACAAGGCCACCAAAAGTCTGGGGGTACTTGTCAATGAGTCCCATGACTCCAAAGAGCTGGGAAAAGATGTCGTAGGAGCCCGTGAATACGGAGAGGAGGGGCTCGCGGGTAACAAGCGAGGCATTGAGGTTGGTGAACATGGCCGCCAGCAGAGTCTTGCCGCCAATTGTGCTCGCCGGGTCAGAAGAGTTGTAGTTGAGATCGGTAGTGTAACGGTCTTGCAGGAATCTGACGCGTTTAAAGTCATCTTCAGAAATGAGCGAAGCAAAAGTGCCGTTGTGAATGGAGTGAACATTGATGTAGTCAAAGATAGAATAGGCGTTACCATAGTTCATTTTGGACTTGGGGATTCCACCAGCAACAAGACCAGAGAGGCCCTGGTAAAAGTCAAAGGTAGATTCATTCAAAGTCTTGAATTCAGAGGATTCAAAGTAGCGCTTTGAGGTAGCGTCAAAGTTAGGGCAGTTAACGTCACCTTTGATCCAGATGCTATCGGGGGCATCTTGAGACACGCCCTCCGAGACAATGTACTGGTAGCCCTCGAGCGGGGCATCAAGGTCAGTTCCGTTTGCAAGACTCTCTGAAAGTGGAATAATTTCATTTTCGCTAATCTTGGCCGAAGCGCCCGTGAGGGTGTTGAGAGGTGGATAAAGGCCTTGCAAAAATGCCCACTGCGACATTTGGATAACAGCACCGTTGGGAGCCTGGGCTGCGAATTGAGAATCGTGATAGGTCAAGTTAAGACCATCAATGCGGAAAGAGGATTCTGGGTCTAAATAGCGCGAGTGGTAGAATTGACCAGAGCTGAGCAGCTGGTGGGCACCGAGGGTAGTCAAGGTAGAAGTTGGTTTTGTGAGTCGATCACCATGACGACCAAAGATGAAAGCGCCCAGGATAGTGTCATCAGCAGCACTACCTGATGCTAAAAGAACCGCTGCAGCGGTGAGAGTTGAGGTAGAGAACTTCATTTGAAGTACGAGTACAGTAAAAAGCTTTTAGCGAAAACAACTAAAAAAAAAAAGAAGTTTAAAGCTCTATTTGATAGAGAAACCAGGTTATATTAGCTTGTATTTATACTTGTGATAAACTAATGGAAATTGAAATTTTTGAATACCTCTGACTCTACAATTAGGGTTCTATCAAGCCGTATCAATCAGTCTGCCGGATCGTTTTCAGCAATCTCCAGATAATAATTCTCCCGAGATACCGCGGGCCGATCATATTAGGTAAGAAGCCCAAGCATAATATAACTGGATTGCTTTTAATACTTTTGATTTATTTATTTTTTGGCTACTTTCCTGGATACTCCCAAAATCAGGCGAACTGGAAACATACATGGGTGAAAATTCCAGGTTTGACTCAATAAGAAAAAATAAAATAAAATGAATAAAATGAGACTTTGCTTAATCTTAGCATGAGATAACAGTTTAGTCCAGTTTAAGTTTGTTCAAGAGCATTTTTCAGTTCCACATTTGGTGGTTTACATGTAGGACCAAATGTTTTTTTTTTTTTTTTTAACATTGAATATTTATTATTCTCACAAAAACAATTACAAGTCGAATACTCAATGATTTAATCAAGTCCCAGCCTATTTGCCAACCTACTCCGGCCTTCCGGTTTTTAGTAAAGTCGCCAATGGCTGTTACGTCATTCCTGGTCTCATTTAGTAGGATGTCGGTCGTTCCCGTGCCAGCTCATTCGGCGCCGTCTCAGATCTTTCATTTAGTTGAGCCCTTGAGCGGCAAGATAGCTGCAAAAGGAAATTGAGTCAAAAGGGTCGCAAACTCCAAGCCAGAACACTACATAGTCTACAATCGGAGTGAGTTATTGCCATAGTGACACTATTATTGCTATGGTAGGTCCTGAGCCGCGGAAAAGGTGCGGCACGCGAACATTGGAGTTCCTACTTCGGAAGACAAAGAAAAAAGAAAAAAAAAAAAACAGTGGGGGACTTTACTGGAAACTGCAAGCTCGAAGAAATGAAGCCGGAAAAACGAGTAGGGACTTGATTTTGACTAGAGTTTTTTTTTTTTTTTTTTCTTGTATTCGCTTATGTAAAATTAATAAACATCCAATGTTTAAATATAAAAAATATATTTTTTTCATCAAGTCTAAGACCATTATAAGTATAGCTTGTTATGATCTTCGGCTGTGTAGTCTTTTGGTTTGGACCTTTTGGGCTTAAAAGTTTGGCCTCTGCAGCTGTACTAGTTTTTTTTTTTTTTTTTTGTTTTTAGCTTTAACCAGTAAGGGCACGTGATCACAGTGAACGAATATAAGTCGTAAAGGCTAAAAAGCAAATGGTGCTGGTTACAATGGGCACAAAAGGTTTCAACTTTACAAAGCTAGTTGATAATACATAGCTTTGATAGAGGGACTGTTGAATGCGCGTATATTTTCTCAACTCTCAACTACCAAAACCAATAATGACAATTTGACAATAAACAATGCAGGATAGATTGATGTAGGAGACTTATAGCTCTAGCAGAACTAGTTTTGGTCAATGTAGTCTGCGCCGGCTCTTAAGCGGTGGGATTTGCAAACACTTGATCCACTTGAAAATTTTGAAAATATTTAAAATATATATAGTTATATGAAGTAAATGATGATAATGCTAATAATTTGTTATTCTCAAGCTCCACTCTTAGTATTTAATTTTTTGCTCTAATAGAGCTCGAAGGAAAAAATATAACGCAACGCGGCCATCGTTATATATGAAGAAAATAGCTACTATACTTATCTGTACAGAGAATTAAAAGCTCATAATCTCATTGAAGAAAAAACTAGAACAAAATCTCTTGTAGTTACAGCACCAATTAATGGGATTTCAACAAAATAAAAACCTCGGATTAATGAAAACTATCCCAGTTTTTATAAAATCGACATTAATAATGATAATAATAACAATAAATCTGTTTATTGTCCTAACCCTCAAGGGTTGTGAAATAAGCTAAAAGAAAACTGAATGAAATAACAAAAATATATAAAAAAAAAGACATTTAATTCTGAATTGTCTGCCTTGGCGAAGCCAGTTAAGTGTTCATGTCAACGGCTATTCAGTGATTTGTCATTCGGTAGCGCTGAATTAAACATCTACAAGTACATGTAATCAATCAAATGCCAATAGGATATATACATGTATATGTATATATATATAAAATAAAAAAAACCCCCCCTCAAGTTTTGAAAACAACTTGACGTCACAATTTTAACAAACTAGCGGATTGAATGTCGTAGTAGAAAGGGCGATAGGAGTTTGAGATTCAATTGCGCTGAAATTTCCACAAATCTTTCTATAGTAATAAAAGAGATTAAATATTCTTATCATACCCGACCACCTTGGAAGCGTGCTAAGATGAGCATGGTACTCAAGGCGGCTGAAATCACTGCCAAACTCAGAAAGAGCATTAGAGCTCAAGCTCGTTCAGCCTGGAGATCAGAATATGATGTGAGTTCTAAGGGCGGCTTTTACAGGTCGTTTACCAAGCCTGGTCTCTATGGCGACCCAGGCAACTACAGTCCTCTTCGCAGCATCATGGAAAAAGCGAACCGTCACACCCTGAGTAAGGTAGTGCAATTGAGAACTAGCCATGGCATTATTGGATCCTATTTTGAAAGAATAGGAGTCTTGAATAGAAATCACAAGTGTGAATGTGGCCAGCCTGAAACGGTTGTGCACTTGCTGAAGGACTGCGCCCTCTGCGAATCGGGGCGTACGCACCTGAGAACATATTCCCCGGAATTTGACATCAATGTCCTACTGGATACCAAGAAAGGCATTGAAGCGGTGGTCAAGTTTCTTGATTCGTCACCGCACCTCCTCAATTGATGGTCAGCTTAACAGCATAGCCTGTCAAGGTTTTACCGGCTTGCCCTCCCACTCAACATAACGCACTGTAGTGACGATCATGTCGGGTTTCCCTTGACACACGGACTGAGTTC